>CM047524.1:23321123-23423623 GCA_026122265.1 Ammodytes dubius | reverse complement strand
TCTGTAGAAAATTAATTTTGTAAAAACTAAAATAGATGTTAACTCTGGCTTCATACAACATCTAGATTGAGTTAGATATCGGCAAAAATGTTCATATTACTTCAAACAATTCAGAAAAATAGTAATAAAAAAAACTATTGTTTTAATATAAGTAGTCAACTGGCACATTAAAGCATCTGAAGTTATTTAAAAATCCCTGGACAGAATTAACAAACACCTGCGTGACATGTGTTGTGTGTGTGTGTGTGTGTGTGTGTGTGTGTGTGTGTGTGTGTGTCCTTGCCCTGCCCCTTAGTACCTGATGCCGGTCTAGCGGTATGACCATGTGGGGGATGACAGCAGTGGGCAGGCTCCTCTGTCTGCTGTGCCTCCAGGTCTGCAGCAGCTGCTCCTGGCTTTCTATGCGGTGTCTCTCCCTCTCTTACCAGCCTCTGTCCCTCCCTGAGCCGCTCCAGACTCTGCTGGTACTCCTCCTGCTGTTGGTCCAGCTCGGCCCGCTCGCAACGCAGCCGCTCTGCCTCATGGTGGCACTGCCGCTCCCTCTCCTCTATCCTGAAAATCAAATCAGTTTTTTTTACTTAAAGCTGGGGTATGTGATTTCTGATTGGTCAAAGTTAACATGAGCTGTACACTTTGACCAATCAGAGCGAGTGAGGCTCCGATTCTCTGTTCTTATTGGCTGTTGGGACTGTCCATTCACTTTGGCACGACTTTGTTGGTGTAGTAGAGCGTGTCAGGGAGGGACCATAGGGGAGGGACCAAAGAGAACAAGTGGAGCGGTTGAGGTATTTGGATTCGAATCTCTATCCCAACTGCCATTTTCTCCCTAAATCCTCCACCCCAGCTTTAAAAAGGTGCTACTACGAGGAACTTTTTTAAAGAGTATTTTTGGGCATTTTCAAGCTTTATTTGATAGTACAGAGTTGAAATGGGGAGACAAAAGAGAGAGGGGGGGATGAAAAGCAGTGAAGGTCCACGGGTTGGATTTGAACCGACGACCACTGCAATGAAGCCTGAGCCAATATGGTACGCTCTCTATCCACTACACCACTGGAGCGCTCCTTACGAGGAACTTTTAAATATTTCTGAAACAGTCTGAATGTGGATATACCTGCTCTCCTGCTCCCCCTGCTGGCTCTCCCTGGCCAGACACTCTCTCTCCCAGCGCTCCTTGTCTTGGCGAAGTCTCTCGTGGAGCTTGCGAGCGAGTGCCACTTCCTCCTTGCGTTTCTCTTGGTTACGCTGCTTCTCTTGCTCCTGCAGGGCGTTGCCGCGGATACTGGGCAGGTGGGGGCGATGGTGGCGGGGGGCGCGGGGGGAGGGGCGGCCCGCCTCTTGGAGGAGGAGCCTCTGGACCTCGTAGCAGCTGTCCTGCAGTGTTACCGTGGCCTGGGACACAGAGGGGCGAAGGGAAATGTAGTTTAAGGATATCATGGTGGTAGTCAGGAAATCGTTGGAAATCGTCTTTTTGGAAGTGTGTTTTTGTATTAAATATGCTGTTTCTTTTTGTCTTTTGTACTGTATTGTGTATAAGTTGAACACCTTTTCTTTATTTTTGGTTGGTTCACTTTTTCTACCTGTCAGGCTGTATAAATATCTCTGTCTTTGCTGTATAAATATTTTCTGTCTTTCGTAATCATCCCATCTGTTTCCATGTTGTAACCCTTTTTAGCACAACTGTTAAAGCTATAGTGCGTGACTTTTTCATATTAATCAATGTTGGTTAGATTCAAGCCATTGCCAGTTGATTTATTAAAAAGGCATATCTGTGATCAGAATGCAACATGAATTATCACCTGTACTGTTTCCTTGTAGTCTAAAACAATCAAAAGTTGACATAAAAAAATAAAAGAGAGAGGCAAAGGCAGTTGGTGGAAATGCAAAGGTTCAACCAACACTTTGCCCACATCTGCATCCTCACAACAGGCAGAAAGACGAGCTGATTTGACTGGCAAAACGTGACGGATCTGGGTCAACTGTTGGGTGCCCTGACTTTTACACAGTATGTGTGTCAGGGCAGGAGGGCACCATGATGATCTGTTTACCATGGCGTAATGCCCACTGCACTGCCACTGGTAGAACTGTGGTTTTCAGCTTCCAGAAGAACTTTGAATATGAAAATATCATTGTGATCACATGACGTGCCCCGAATGCAAATACGCATGCATTCTCGCTGTGAAAAAATTTACATTTTATACCAAAAGAGAAGTGTCATAGATGTGCATGTGAAACAAAAGGCCCTGCTATACAGTATGTGTCAGCCAGTGGGGAGAAAAGATCAATACATTTCCTGCTCCTGTTGCTTGCTAACTTTAGCTTCAAATAGCCTAGCGCACAGTGGTGGGTACTCCCGTTTACTGGAGTGTGCAAGGTATACTACTAAAGCCTTCATCTCTCTAGTGAGTGTGACACTAACATAGCATGTGTCTGTTTTCTCAGTGTGAACACAAGAGGGCTGTTTGTTTGCTGACTTGGCTGACTGGATGGTAATACAGATGAGGGGGTGTGAGTGTGAGCAGGGTGTTAATCGAGCTCTGTGTGTGTGTTGTGTGTGTGTGTGTGTGTGTGTGTGTGTGTGTGTGTGTGTGTGTGTGTGTGTGTGTGTGTGTGTGTGTGTGTGTGTGTGTGTGTGTGTGTATGTGTGGTATGCACTCACCTGCAGACTGTAGAGCAACTGGGTCAGGCTCTGGACACTTTGGGACACCTGTTGAAAAGGAAAATAAATATATATCACACATGCAGATTTAAAAAAAAATGTCTCGCGTTGCCAGTAAGTGGTGGTTCAGGCCACCACTTACATGGTAGCAGGAGTTGGTTGGGCTTGTTGTGCCGAGGCAGCTTGTACTCAACCCTTATCCTGTCTGGTCTCATATGGTGTGAGTCTGTTATCCATTGCCTGGAGGACTTTAGGATCGGGAGAGGGGACTAACAAACCAACTCCACTCCACCCCCCGGAAGTAGTCCGGGTTAGCGTAGGGCCAACAACCCCACCTATAAAACTAAGAAAGTTACTGAAGCATCAACGACAATTCGAAACCAGCACGGACTGGGAGGGAAGGGGCCTCCACAGAGGAGGTTCATGAAGCAGTGCAGCCAAAGCCGAAAGGAAGCTGCAAGGCCGACTCCCCTTCTGACCCCCAGGACCACCACCAAAATGGCCACATGGAACATCAGAACCATGTACGAAACAGGGAAGACAGTCCAGGTAGCACAGGAGATGAGGAACTATAACATAGCCCTCCTGGGACTGTGCGAGACGAGGTGGCTACAAGCAGGGCAGATGAGATTAAGCTCAGGGGAGATGGTGCTCTTCTCCGGGCACACTGAAGATGGTGCCCACCATACAGAAGGTGTGGCCCTGATGCTGGCTCCAGAGGCACAGCGCTCTATCATCGGGTGGGAACCGGTGAACTCAAGAATCATCACAGCTCAATTCGCAACCAAGAAGGACAGTATCAAACTAAATATCATTCAATGCTACGCTCCAACAAATGATACCGAGGAGGAAAAGAAAGATGAATTCTATGACCAGCTGCAAGCTGTGCTGGATGGACAGAAAGCAAAAGACATCACCATTCTAATGGGAGATTTCAATGCCAAAGTCGGATCAGACAACACAGGCTATGAAGACATCATGGGAGCACACGGGCTCGGCCAGATGAATGACAACGGAGAACGGTTTTGCCGACCTGTGCTCCCTTAACCAGCTGGTCATAGGAGGCAGCATCTTCCCTCACAAACGAATCCATAAGGCCACATGGAGATCTCCAGACCATTTCACAGAGAATCAAATTGACCACATGTGCATCAGCCGTAAGTTCAGGAGGTCATGCCAAGATGTACGAACCAAGAGAGGGGCCGATGCAGCATCCGACCACCACCTCCTGCTGATGACCGTAAAGCTTCGGCTGAAAAGGCACACCACAACCACCAGTACAAGAACAAGATACGACGTTGGACTGCTCAGGAGCCAAGAAATAGAGAACAGATTTCAAATCAGCCTAAGAAACAGATACCAGATTCTACAGGAGCAGTCCGAAGATGGAGATACCGAGACTCAATGGCAACAGACAAAGAAGATGTACCTGGACACCTGTGAAGAAATACTTGGGAAAAAGACAACAAAACATAAAGACTGGGTCTCCGTAGAAACACTCCAGAGACTGAAAGAACGGAAGGAGAAGAAGGAGAAGCTAAACTCAAGCAAAACAAGAACGACAAAGGGAAGGGCCCAGAAAGAGTACACACAGGTCAACAAGGAGGTGAAGAAGAGTATTCGGAAGGACAAAAGGGCCCATATAGACAACCTGGCCCAACAAGCAGAAACAGCCGCCGGACAAGGAAACCTGAAAGACCTCTACATGATCACCAAGAAGTTAGCCGGAAAGTTCCAACAGACAGACAAGCCAGTGAAAGATAAAGAGGGAAACCCACTTACTACAACCCAGGACCAGAGGAGAAGATGGGCCGAACACTTCAGGGAAGTACTGAACCAACCGGCTCCAGAAGAACCACAGGACATCCCACCAGCGGAGATGGAGCTACCAATAAGCTGCCACAAGCCCAGCAAGGCAGAGATTAGGAAAGCTATTAAAGCTCTGAAACTAGGGAAAGCAGCAGGACCGGACGGAATACCAGCAGAGGCAATCAAGGCGGACCTGAAGACTACCACGGACGTGCTCCACAGCCTCTTCTCCAAAGTCTGGGAAGAAGAGACACTACCAGAAGACTGGAAGGAGGGAGTTATCATAAAGATACCAAAAAAGGGAGACCTCAAAAACTGTAACAACTACAGGGGAATCATGCTCCTGTCTGTACCAGGCAAAGTCCTGAACAGAATTCTACTAGATAGAATGAAGACTGCAGTTGATCCCTTGTTACGAGACCAACAGGCAGGCTTCCGGAGTAATCGATCCTGCACAGACCAGATCGCCACCCTACGCATCATTGTAGAGCAGTCAATAGAATGGAACTCCCCCCTATACATAAACTTCATCGACTATGAAAAAGCATTTGACAGTGTGGACAGAGAGACCTTATGGAAACTAATGAGGCACTATGGCATCCCAGAGAAGATCATTTCCCTGGTTCAAAACACATACCAAGGAATGTCTTGTAAGGTCTTACACGCAGGCCAGCTCTCAGACAGTTTTGAGGTCAAGACCGGAGTCAGGCAGGGATGTCTACTCTCACCGTTCCTGTTTCTTCTAGTCATTGACTGGATTATGAAGACCACAACAGCAGGAAGGAAAAACGGCATCCAGTGGACCCTCTGGAAACAACTTGATGACCTCGACTTTGCTGACGATCTGGCTACCCTGTCCCACAACCACAATCAGATGCAAGACAAGACTGCAAGACTGGTAACAACATCCCTTGGAACAGGCCTCAGGATAAACAAGGAGAAGACCAAACTGATGAGGATTAACACCCCTACCACCAACCCTGTCACTATAGATGACAGACCCATTCAGGAAGTCGACTCCTTCACCTACCTTGGCAGCACCATAGACCAACAGGGGGGCACAGACAGCGATGTCAAGGCCAGGGTAGGCAAAGCTAGAGTAGCTTTCATCATCCTGAAGAACATCTGGGCCTCCAAGGAAATAGCAACATTAACTAAAGTGCGCATCTTCAACTCTAACGTCAAAAGCATCCTTCTCTATGGCTCAGAGACTTGGAGAATGACGAAGAAGACGTTACAGAAGATCCAGACTTTCATCAACACCTGTCTGAGGCGTATCTTTAGAATCAGGTGGCCAGACAAAATCAACAACACAGAGCTGTGGCAGAGAGGAAGACAGGAGCCAGTAGCAGAGCAGATCCTGAGAAGAAAGTGGAAATGGATCGGCCACACCCTGAGAAAACCAGCACATACCATCACACGTCAGGCCCTGGCCTGGAACCCCCAGGGGAAACGGAAGAGAGGACGCCCCAAGAACAGCTGGAGACGAGACACGGAGGCAGAGCTCAAGAGGCACGGATCCAGCTGGGGGGAGGCAGAGAAGGCAGCCCTGGACCGTGCTGGTTGGAGAAGAGTCGTTGATGGCCTATGCACCACGCGGAGCGACGGGCTTAAGTGAAGTAAGTGAAGATTTAAAAAGCCTGCTGTTTTGACATGCAGGATTTAAAGGTGGAGTCAGTGATTCTGGAGAATGCTTGTTGTCAAAATAACTATTTTTTCTAAATCAGTGAATAATGAGTGTTAATACACAGCCTAGACTCTGTAAACTGGTATAGGGTATGTCAAACAAAGGGGGCCCACCGTAGCTAGCAACATGCCTGTTTAAAGAGCATTAGCTGTGTATTAATACTTGATCATTATTATGTTTTGTGCAAACACAGTACAGGTAGTGGATCATGAGGAGATACAATGAGATACAATTCATTTTGACAAGTGTTCTCCAAAATTCCTGAATTCCAAGTAAATGTCACAATTTCTCTGCTAAATACTGATTTACACTTTACGATCTACTCAGGGAAGTCAAATTATTTTCTTCCAGTGGAAAGCTAATGAGAGAAAGGACATTTTGAAGTTGCATTCGTGCAACATTTGCGCCCCCTTGAGGCCACACTCTGTTCTACCACACTGTTAAAGGTTAAATTATCCCATTGCAGTGGATGAGAAAATGATTCCCCTCTCATATGCATTCACCACCATTTACCTCACAGGTCACACAATGCTGCAAACGGTAGCACAACTGTGGCACGGTGGTAATTGGAATAAGTCTCCAAATATCCATTTTTAATGGTGGCGCGATACCTCTTAGAACTGAATGGACTTCTTCTTCCCCTCTTGTTATGAGCTCATCAATGATTCATCTGCATTAGGGGCCCGACGAAATGTAATTCTAATAGACTGTGCTAAATTATTCAAAACAACTGTTGGCAATCTTGAGCCACCACACACATCTGTGAAGAAATGAAAAAAAACATGGCGGCTATTCTGTTAGATGGGAATATGGGCTTGTGAGAGGCAATAATGACCCTACAGTATAATACCTTCTGCTATACACCACTGCACCTCCATTACACCATATTACAGCATCAATATTTAACTTCAAAGAGGGAAATCGCTACAAGCTAAGTAGATTTTTTTTCGAGGGACATTTTTATGCTTTATTAGATAGTTTGGAGAGACAGAGATGAAATGGGGCAGAGAGGGGGAATGACATGCAGAGAATGACCACGGGCCGGATTCGAACCTGTGGTCTACTGTGAAGAGGACTGAGCATCTATTGGGGGGGGATCTAACCACTACACCACAAGCGCCCCCCACAAGCTCAATCGATTTTACATTCCCAGAAAATGTGTTCCGTACCTTGAAATCAATGCCGTGGTTCGTGTCTGTTTTTTGCAAGAGACTTTGGGAAGGAAGACCCAGGGATTCGGCCCAGCTTCCCTCGCCGGTGTGGGGGGTTTCAGGTGAGCTTTGGGGGTCTGGGGAGGGCGTGTGTGGGAGCGAAGCAGCAGGGAGGAGCAGAGGGAACACACAGTCTGTGTCGGAGTCAGAGCTGTGGCTGGATGGAGAGCAGGCCTGGGACGACAGAGTGGCTTTCAGGCGCTCGGCTGGGAGACAACGACAAAACAAAGGAGTTCAACTTAAAGGTGCAGTGTGTAGTTTCAGAGGAGAAGGATTTGTTTATATTTGCATATCATGTTGTTAGTTTAACAAAACATATTTACTTTAATTCAGTATTGAATAATTCTATCATCATAAATCAAAACTTAATTATTGTAAGGAACCTGGAACCAAATGTAAAACTAGACTAATGTGTTTAATCCAATATTAAACTGAAATGTATAATATTGAACTTTTTCTCTCTTCTTTCCATGTAAAAAAAACTACACTGCACTGTAACTCTGCAAGTGTTTGTGTCCAGTAAAAATATGTTGGCATTTTCAAGCTTTATTAGACAGTACAGAGTTGAAATGGGGAGAGTGGTCCACGGGTCGGATTTGAACCCGCGACCACTGCAACGAAGGCCGGAGCTGATATGGTACACGCTCTATCCACTATGCCACTGGAGCTCCCCCAATGTGTCCAGTATATATCTAAACCCATGTCTCACCCTCTTGCAGCGCTGCAGCCAGTAGCAGAGCGGCCTGCGGCGGCTCCTCACACAGCGGGTTGACCAGTAGTCTCTGTTGGGCCGGCGAGGCGTCCCCGTCCCCGTCCCCGGCCCCAGCCCCGGCCCTCCTCCCGCTCAGAGCACAGAGCTCTGCCTGGATGTGAAGCTTCTCCTCCAGCCCACAGCAGATACGCTGGTCCTGGATCAGCAGGCTCTCTGTAGGACACAGGATGAGGTCATAGGAGGTCAGAGAATTAGTATTGTGTTATGGTAAACATGCACTAATTCCAGTGCGCACCGGAAGTGACGTCACATCGACGTAGCCTCCATATGAAAACAAACAGGGATGCGATGGATGTAAAAGCAAGAGGCAAGATCAAGGCACACTGTTATGATGAAATTAAATAGGTAAAAGTACGTCCCAATGGTATGCCTAATGAAAGCTACATAGATTATTTTTATGGTGAGATGTAGTATGTAGAATAGAAAAAAGAAAGAGTATGCGATTTGGAACGCAGCCATAGTCTGTTTCTGAAAAACACCATTCCTGTACACACTGTACCTTTAAGACTGTGACGGGAAAAGAACAACTGCTTTCCAAATACCTTGGAACTTCTGGATCTTCTGAGTGCGAGCCTCTGACGCTCTCTTCTCCTCTTCTGATTCACTGGTGGATTCCTCCTCTTCCTCGGGACAGCTGAGCAGAGAATTTTAATTTATTTTTTTAAATATATCTTTATTTTTATTTTCAACATACTGCATATGTGACAGATAAAACAGTTTGACAAATGTACACAAATGGCTAAATCTGAACTTGTACTTCTTAATATCCTGCTTCACCTCAGATGACTTACACACACACACACACACTCTGACACACACACCTCTCCACAGCCTCCCTAAAGGCGTCACCTTAGATGACACACGCGCACACACACACACGCGCACACGCACACGCACACGCGCACACACACACACACACACACACACACACACACACACACACACACACACACACACACACACACACACACACACACACACACACACACACACACACACACACACACACACACACACACACACACACACACACACACACACACACACACACACACACACACACACACACACACACCTCTCCACAGCCTCCCTAATGAGCCTCATCCAGGTGTTGCGTTCCTCTTTGGATGAGGTGTGGACCTCGTACATCTCCGGCCCTGCGGCGGACGCACTGATCAGAAACATCCCTCGCTCCTCATTGGCCACTTCTCGCACGATTAACTTCTGCAGCGCGATGACTGGAGGCTTCTGGTCCTAAGGGACAATAAAAAGATAATATATTATAGACAATATAATGGGACTGAGAGGGGGAGAGGGAGGGAGGGAGGGAGAGAGAGGGAGAGAGAGAGGGACAGAGGGACAGAGAGAGAGAGAGAATAGTACAGGTAATAGGGTGTGACATCATTACAAAGTCACAGCTGGGTGATGTTAAAGGAGCTACGAGGAACTTTTAAATATTTCTGAAACAGTCTCAATTTCCCTCTGATGATCATAAATGACATGTAACAGCAAATGAGACCATCAGTGCAAAGAATGCTATTTTTTATATAGTTTTTCTTAATGCCTTTGTCATGGATACGTAGCCTGGCATTCCCAGACCTGCCACTAGGCGCTGGCAAATTAAATTTGCTGTGCCTGTTGGTCTGGACACTCTCCATTGAAGCTTTATCAAAAAGTCGAGAAGAATGAACACAATCTGAAAGTTCCTCGGAGCACCTTTAAAAGCTGCGTATTTGTGTATTTGAGAATCAACACAGATGTTAATATGAAAGTGTGTGTGCGTACCACTGCGGCGAATGTGTACTTCTGGTCTTTCTCCTGCAGGAAGATGAGAGTGTCTCTGAGGAGAAGTGCCAGGATGTCTATAGGAGTGGAAAAAAATCGTGAGGAGATATTCACTGATTTTGACAAAAAAGTGATTTTGACACCAAGCATTCTTCAGAATCGCTGACTCCACCTTTAATCTAACAAATGGACTCCACTTATATAGCGCTTCTCCCTGGTTTTTCACAGACCCAAAGCGCTTTACTTTGTTTTGTACACATTCACCCAATCACACACATTCATACACCGATAGCAGCAGCTATCTAACGGGAGCAATTTAGGGTTCAGTGTCTTGCCCGGGGACACTTTGACATGTGGCGGGGGAGACGGGGGATCGAACCACCAACCCTACAACCCAGTGGACAACCGCCCTACCTACTTCTCCAACAGCCTAAACAAGAGACTTTCCTGTCTATCCGTCTCACCTTTGAGTCTCCCTGTGGCGGTCTTCCACAGCAGCGGGCCCTGGTGTTTGAGCTGTTGTCCCGGTAACATCATGTCCTGCTTGCGGAAGGTGTGTCCGTTCTTCAGCTTGGCGGCGCTGCGGTTCTCCATGCGGCCCCAGACCTCGTGCAGCCTCTGGTGCCTCTCCCACTCACTGACACTCAGGTCCACCGAGGCAATCACCCCCCGGATCTGAACCAGAGCTCTGGAGATGTCTGTGTGCTCCTCCGTTTGCTCTGTGGGGACCAGGGAGGGGAGAAATGTAGATATATGAAAAGATTTATTTTGTTTTTCTTAAGTCGAGACTGCAGGTGTATAGGGTTAAAATGTGTAAAAAATATGAATAAATACTTAAAAAAAGAAAAGATGATAAGATCCTGAGGGACCTACACAAACTAATTAATAAAGTATAATGTAAAAAGGTTGGATGCAATAAGCAAGCGCTTCAACCTTTTCAGTCAGTACTATTGAGTATTAGCTCTATCAATGTATACATTAAGATGACAAGTTTGTTTTTGTTTTTTTGTGCTTTTAACTTATGTAAATTAATGTATGTAATGTTGTAATGTGTATCTATGTGATCGAAATAAACTAAACTTAACTAAAACTAAACTGTGATTGGCTAGCGCGTAGCTTTTGTGATCATATGAACCAGTAGCCAGCAGAGGGCAGCACAGTAACAGGACTGACCTTGAGTGTACTGTAGGATCCTCTCCAGCAGCACTGGGTACTTGGTGATCCTTTGAGTGACAAGCAGGATGCATTCTGGGATCTCCCGCCGTCGCACCAAAGAGTTATTACCTTGTTGCTTGAAAAAAAGAAACATTACAAAAGTTACAGGTGCATCTCATATTATTATAATTATAATATCATGGACAAGCTCAATTTTTTTCTGCAAGTTACATATTTTCTAGTTTAATTAGACATAAAGTTATATATTTCAGGCCTTTTTTGGTTTCATTTAGCAGATTACAGTTTACAGCTCATGAAATTCCCAAAAATCCAGCATCTTAAAATATTAGAATATTTCATACGGCCAATCAAAAAAAAGGATTTGAAAAAAGGGCCTGAGATATTTCCCTTTATGTGTAATAAATCTATAATATATGGAACTTTCACTTTTTAATTAAATTACAGAAAAAAAATCTGCTTTTCCATGATATTCTAATAACACAAGATGCCCCTGTATGTTACATCTCCACTGAGCATAAGGACAGGGATGCTTTAATTAAATAAATATATATAATGCTCTGGGAAAAGGCTAAATAAATACCTTGATGAAGTTCTGGAATCTCTTGTTGTGCTGCTGGAGCTCTTTGAAGAAGCCGACGGCCTCGTTGTGATGGCTGCAGAACTCTCCGTACACCTGCTTCATTTTCTCACTGTTCTCATCTGAAAACTGCAGAGAAACAAAACATGTCTTAACTCTTAAGGAAGATTCTGGGCTATGAAATCACTAACAAACTTAAGGAGCTTAATTTCTGCACTTTAAAGGGGAAAGATTGGTATCTACAGTATGTAAAATATTGTTGATGGCCTGTGAGAAAACTATCACTAAGAACTGTTATCAACAGACAAGCCAAACCTCCAACAATGGATGGACATACAGCATTTAAAGTTGCAACGAGTAACTTTTTAATATTTCTGAAATATAAATTAGATGTAACAGCAAACGTTTTCTTTATGCCTTTGTCATGGGTATGCTCACCCAGGAACAACAGCTGTCGTCGTAAAAACACTGACGCTTTTGTCCAAAGGTGGTGCAAAACTTAACACAAACTAAAAGTTGTTTGGAGCACCTTTAATAATAAAAAAAAATGCAGAAACATAAGTGATTCACACCCTCACTGTGTTGTGTTCCATCTTTAACACCTGATAGCATAAATAGCTAGTCCCATTAGACCAGCTATCTAACCTGTTGCAGCAGGACGTCCCCTATGCGCTGGATGAGGTAGTTCCTGTGGCCCTGTGTGCTGGCCGAGCTGTGGCGTCTGTCCCGCATGGCGCTGAAGAAGGCGTGGTGTAGCAGGAGCAGTTGGTCCAGACAGGGGAAGACTCTCTCCACGGCCTCCCGGTCCAGCTGCACCTCCTCCCGCATGCCCCGACGAAACACCTCCGCCATGATGTGGAGGGTCTGGAGGTGGTGGAGCTCCGTCTGCATCAGCTCTGTCACACAAGTTACACACGTATACATTTAAAAGGATATTTATTTATTTATTATTTATTTCTTCATTTATTATTATATTATTTATTTATTTATTTATTATTTATTTATTATTATTATTTATTTATTATTTTTATTTATTTATTATTTATTTATTTATTTATTTATTATTATTATTCCGGACAATTACACATAATACATAATTTTCTCATTAATTTATTTTTATTTTATTTTCTATTATTATTATTATTCCGGACATTACAATAATACATAATTTTTCATTAATTTTTATTTATTTTATTTTCTATTTATTATTATTATTCCGGACAATTACACATAATACATAATTTCTCATTAATTTTTTTTTATTTTTATTTTATTTATATTTTATTTATATATTTCTTTTAGTGCACATACGTACGGACAGGTAGCCGATCGTGAGGAGATATTCACTGATTTTGACAACAGGCAATCTCCAGAATCGCAGAATCACCATTAATCTGACAAATGGAAATGGACTCCACTTATATAGCGCTTTTCCCTGGTTTTTCACAGACCCAAAGTGCTTTACATTGCTTTGTACACATTCACCTTACTCACACACTGATAGCAGCAGCTATTACGCAGGGTGCAAGCTAACTATCGGGAGCAATTTAGGGTTACAGTGTCTCTTTGCCCAGGGACAGTTTGAAATGTGGCGGGGAGACGGGGGATCAAACCACCGATGCTAGAACCAGTGGACGACGGTAAAGATTGTGTCAGCGATTTTATGGAGAATGTTTGTTGACATGATCTTCTTTTTTTGGTCAAAATCAGTGAATATCTCCTCACCATTTGCTACCAGCCCGTCTATGTGTGCGCTGAAGAAGTTATGCACACTGGGTCTGTAACTGACATTTACTACTATGGGCCATTCTTACATACCTTGTTTAAATACAGTTCACAGAGTTAGGTGTAATACAATTTTTTCCAGTCCACAGTATGACAGGTTGTGGATTGTGAGGAGATATTCACACATTTTGATAAAAAAGTGATTTTGACGTGATCAAGCGTTCTCCAAAATCACTGACTCCACCTTAAATGAGTGTGCCACATAGAAAACACATGTCACTATATCATACCAGAGAACTTAATAGTCTGCTACTGACGCACAACTTTATGAAACAATTGTATGGGGTTACAGGCTAGCTGTTTTATATAGGAAATACCGACACTGGCAGGGAAAAAATGTCACATTCCAGTGGTCGTTGTTTCCCAGACCGGGCCATCTGCTCACCATAGATGACATCCTGCCTCTTCACAGCACGTTTCTCCTGCTTCTTACTGAACTTATGCTCCACAGCCAGACTCCAGACTCAGCCTCGTACTCCACCGCATCAACAGAGAGGTCGCTGTAGTCGAACGCGTCAACACAGTCTGAAGAGACAGAGACAGAGAGGTAGGGTCACTTTCAACAAAAACAAGATTCAGTTTCATTAATCAGTGTTCATGACATTTACTAAAAAAAAAAAAAAAAAAAATAATTTTTGTCTTCCATTTATTACAACATTTGTTAAATGTATGTGCAACCATAACCTAAAATGTGCAGTTTGGTTTACTTTTGTATGTGGACTCAATCCATCATCTCAGATACATAAGTGATGCTTAAAAAAAAATTATTCTCTGTGTTTTTAGCAGGAAATACGTTTTTCTCACAATCACCCGTTGATCAGAAAACAATTAAGTTATGAAGTCAATGAAGTTATTTTTATAAAGTTTGTGTGCATGACAATGATTCCATGTTTAAACTGTAAATCAAATGTAAAAATATAAATCATATTTCATCAAAGCCTTATTCATGTCCTACCTTCACCAAAGGATGAGTCAGTGGAGGTGGAGGACACTGGAGTGGGCAGGAGCTCCTCAGACCGACCGCTCACCTTCCAGCCATCACACTCTGTCTCTGAACTCTCACTCAGTCGACTGTGACACGGGGAAAAACACAAGACAACAGTTATTATCCCCAAAATCTTTATCAATTTCCCCTGAAAATATTTGTATTAAGATGCTATGAGGAACTTTTAAATTTTCTTGACTAATTTTTCTAATTGTCTAATTTTTCTCTGATGATCATGAATTGCATTTAACGGCAAACGAGACCAATCACTGCAAAGAAGCTATTTTTTGTTGTATAGTTTTTTTAATGCCTTTGGCATTGGACGCTCAACAGGAATAACAGCTGGGATAGTAAAAAGAACACTAACGCTTTTGTCACAAGGGTGCAAGAATTTAACACAAAAGGAATGTTCCAGGCAACCTTTAAATAAGGTCTGAGGGGCTTTAAAGACCTGTCACTGTTTGGGAAGCTTCCAGATAGAGGGCTGACTGGGCTGAAGTGTCTTTCCGTTCCTTTGGGGTCATGAGGGGGAGGTGGTGGAGACAGAGGAGCACACACTGAGGAGGACTGTCCCGCACTGTGAAATCTATGGGGGGAAAAATAAAAATTATAAACATAATAATCATAAACTTGTTTGTTCATGGCAGCTTTCATACAAGAAATGCAGCTCAGAGGGCTTTAAAATATAGAAAAATGACATACAGGGCTTTACATTGAAATATCAATGGATATGAAAATAAAAACAAATGACAAAAAATATAATCAGTTAAATATAGAAACACACTTGTACAAATAATCAATAATATGAAGTTAAACAAATGACAACATATATATATAATAACTAAACCTTTCATTAGCCTTCCAAACACTAACACTGTTCAAAAACCATGTAGCTTCACTTGAAATATGTCCAACTGTCACACACACACACACACACACACACACACACACACACACAACACACACACACCAACACACGCACACCACAATATCTTTACAAACTGGTAATCTCATGCGACAATGTTTGACAGTAAAAACTAGTTGGTGACCGTCGACCCCGTTGTGTTGTAAACTCACTCTGTGGGAGGGATGCAGTCCTGTTCTTCACCATGGTAACCGCATACTTATCCTGAAGTTTCTAAGTTAGATAAATGAGAGAGAGAGGGATAGAGAGAGAGAGACAGAGAGAGAGAGAGAGAGAGAGAGAGAGAGAGAGAGAGAGAGAGAGAGAGAGAGAGAGAGTGAGAGACAGAGACAGACAGAGAGAGAGACAGAGAGAGAGAGGCCTGTTACGCCATATAAACACTCCACTACAGGACCGGCTTGCTCCAGTCGAGGTGAGAAGTTCAAACCATTATTTAACAACAATAATTCAACAGTTTGAAACAATACTCACTTTCAAACATGGGGGCACGGATTCCTTACAACCTTTATGGACGATAGCAGTGCAACCTAGGAAATAATAAAAAAATGTTAAGCTAATTTTTGATTTTTTTTTTTGTGAAAAATATACATTTCTTGGAATTTATAAGCTCAATACTTACTGGGGCAGTGCAGCAGGTCCTTCCCAGACACGGGCTTGTCACAGACCACACACACGTTGGGGCCCAAACATGATCCCGTGCTGAAGCGATGTCCATTCATCGGGCTAGCGCCATCCTTGGCTTCCCTCTCCTTCCCTTTCCCCTTGGAGAACCAGGCCAGAGACATAGGCGTAAACAGAGAGGCCATACGGACACAAAACAAGAGACAAAAAACTTCACTGTGACAAACCACCACCACAGCCTAAGGAACTCTGAGCCCAAAAAAATAGACCTTTAGTTCATATTAAAAAAAACTGAAAACAAAACTGAGTTGAGATCAGGTTATAGGCGTAGTGATATGAGCCTGGAGCTAAGGAATCCCGCCTTTTATTCCCTAAAGCCGTAAGGAAGTCCGTCAGACGAGGAAATGGAGCGTGGCAGTAAACAACACACACACACACACACACACACACACACACACACACGCACACACAGACAGACAGACACACACACGCACACACACACACACGCACACACACACACACACACACAACACACACACACACACACACAACACACACAGACACACAGACACACAGACACACACAAACAGACACGCAGGTCGGACAGGGCTTCCAGTTTCTGTGTTGCTCCTGCTGCTGACTCAACAACAGGGGATTAATCATTACAAGGAAAGAGAGGCCGGACGTTGTGTTTGGTCTGTCACTCTGACCTTCGGTGTTTTCCCTAAAAAACATTTCCTGGTTGTGTCTCCCACAGAGCAACAAAGACAAGGGCCGGCACATTCCATATCCCATTCCAGAACCTGCTGGATAATGGCCTGTCTTTCTTTAGTCTTTATTCGCAGTAATGTGAGTGGCTAACATTAGCTTATTGCTTTAGTGACTTACTTCCAAGGTGGAAAGATACAGTAGCATGTTAATAGATAACAACAATATTATTACTAGTGTTCAAGTTTTTCCTCACAGGAAAATGTGATCCCTGGAACACTGTTTGAAGTGAGAAAGCTTCCTGAAAAGTTACTGTTTCACTGTTGTTGTTGTTTACAGCAGCAGGGTCCACAGTTTGGGTTACAAAAATCTTATGTTTGGTTCCAGGTGCCTCAAAATAAATTAGTTTTGATTTATGATTATAGAATTAAATCAATCCTAAGAAGTACATGTAGAGTACTTCTTCTTTTTAAACCAACTGCAGACTCTGTGAATGTAAACGAATCCCCCTCCAATGAAACTGCATAGTGCACCTTTAATAAATCCATCACGACACCCCTTTAGCCACAAGTCAAATTTAAAAAAGGAAATAAATTCACACGTGCACACACTTCACTTGTATTTTTTAAGGTATTTTACTAGGCTACTGGCGAGTAGTGCAGCATGGTAACATGGCTTTCGGTTTTGTTCAGTGAGTCCTCTTACTGTAGTGAATGTGTAGTCTATGGTTGTGATTTGATTTGGTTTGTTTACCTTGGTCTTGTTGCGTGTGCTGGACATCCTGCTCTTGAGAAAACTGAAGGTGCGAATGACTTTGTACTTCTCAGACTCAGCCTTGGTCGGGATGTTGTATTTATCCAACTCCTCCTCTTCGATCCTGGGTGAGAAAAGATTCAAACTTATGTCAGTGCCATTTGTTAGCATTGCCCTTTAAGTTAAAACGCTAACATGTTAAACATACTGCATGTTAGTTGGTTAAAACAAAAACCGCCATCCTGATTTCTTTGGAGCGTAGGTCTACAGGAGAAAGCAAAAGTGGTTATAGAGGCAGGCCATATAAGTGTGAAATATACAGCGTCAGCTAAATAGTCTTATATTATGCTTTTAGTACATACAGGATAGTAATAAATGAGCATAAAAGGGTGGTGGTTAGTTCAAACTGCAAATTCCTGCCTGTGGAATGACAAACAGTTCATCTAAAACAAACATTGATAAATGTTAGGGAAAGAAATTTAGATTACATTCTGGTCACAAAAAATCTTTTGTTAGTCAGTAAAATGCAGAAAAAGGGTTAAATCTCTGCAACTGTGTGCTGTAAAAGAAAAAAAGGAAATTAAAATCAGTAAATTTGTTAGAGGCGATACACATGCAAAACAACAACTGAAGGACGACTGGACGATCAGACTTTCGGTGCATATTGTTAGAAGACATTGAAAACTTAAAGGTGCACTATGTAACTTTTGGTGCGTCAGAGAGGTGAAACATTTTCTAAGGTATAGTCTCATAACTGAATAAACAAACTTTCCTCCCAGGAAACATGTGATCCCTGGAACACTGTTTGAAGTTAGAAAGCTACCGTTAAAAAAGTAACGGCGCAGCAGGGCCCACAGTTTGGTTTACAAACATATTCTAGTCTTACGTTTGGTTCCAGGTTCCTCAAAATAATTTAGTTTTGATTTATGATGATAGAAATATTCAATACTAAGAATTACATGTAGAGTAAATATGTTTTGTAAACTAACTGCAAATGTAATTACATGACCCTTCCCTAAAATTGCATAGTGCACCTTTAATTATTGCACTGTGGTTAGAAGGAGAGGGAGGGAGAGTTTGTAACACTGGTACATGTGCTAAAGGTTTTGGTTAGGGTTAGTGTGTTTTAATGACAACAGTATAACAGTGGGTAGTGGTACAGGGCTGGATCTCCCACCACACATACTCTTTGAGGAACTCAGAAAGGGTGAGATGTTGGAGGGACTCTGGCAGCTCCATGCCGCCCTCGTCATCTGCAGACTGGGCTCGTTTACGGAACCTAATCTCCCTGTAAACAACACAGTGCACACACACATGCACACACACATGCACACACACAGGGGCATTTTAAGATTTAAAGATATTAAAAACGACAATGAATCTGAATGATGAAAGAGCTGCAACAGCGTTTACAGAAAAAGGCTTGTAAATTAAAGTTATTTTTTTTTTTATTTATTTTTTTTTTGTCCATGGAAAGCAACTTTGAGTGCTCAGAAAAGCGCTATTACATTTTTTTTGTGTATTATCATTATGATCATTATTATTAAACTGATCAGAAGCCACAAAGGCCACACAGTTATACAATATTAAAGAATAAAACATTAAATATATTAAAATAATATAAAATATTAAAAGGGAAAGATCTTGTTGTTCACTTTACACACAAACAAAATGTATCAAAGTGTTCAACTCAGAAATCAAACTTTCTGTTACAGCCTTTTACACCGTCTCTTTTACACCTTACACACTTCCTGGTTTCCTCCACTAGGGGGAGCTAGTGAAGTGTTCCAGTTCAATCAGGTCACTTCTCCATGCATTGGCTGGGAGTGGAAACAGTGTATCAGTTGGCATGGTTTGGTAAGTGAAAATAGTCCGAGTGGAACAGGAAAAGGAAAAGGATGTTCCCCTGTCTTTAATCAGTGCCTAGTACAATTAGGGAAGCCAAGTGTCCTAATACAGTCCTTCCATGCTAAAAGCGTATTGTAGACAGTGAAACACTGATCCATGTTTTTTATCAAATTAAATTGTTTTATAAATATGAGGGAATCCAACGGCAAGGGATCCAAAAATTTGGCCTCCATCTGGACCCACAATAAGTCTTGTCTACCCAGTGACCATGATATTAAATTACGTAATTGCGCTGACCAAAAGTAGTACTGGAGATTGGGGAGACCAAGGCCCCCCATGTTTTCTGGTTTCATGAGGTTTGTCAGACTTATTCTTGGTTTTTTATTGCACCAGATAAATTTAGAAATGTCTCCGTTTAAAGGTTTAAAAAATGCTGCAGATAAATAACATGGTAGCATTTGGAAAAGAAAGTTCAATCTTGGTAAAATATTCATTTTTATAACATTTATTCGTCCTAACAGGGATAATGGTAAAGTTGACCACTTCCACAAATCTGCTTTAATCTTATCAATGAGAGGAGTGTAGTTTTCTTTGAACAAGTCGTCTAATTTTGGAGTAATAATTATTCCAAGGTATTTAAACCTACCAGGCGTCCATTGGAAAGGATATGATTTACACATGCTTTCTGTTGGAGTCATATGCAAGAGGCAAGCATTAGATTTGTTAAAATTGATTTTATATCCGGAATATTTTCCAAATTGTTTTATTGTACTATATAAATGTGCTGTTGAGTTTTCTGGGTCTGTTATATATACAATTATATCATCTGCATATAACGATATCTTATGTTCGTTATCATCAATCTTTAATCCTTTAATGTTAATATTGTCTCGTACACATGATGCTAATGGTTCAACCACCAGTGCAAAAAGCAAGGGTGACAATGGGCATCCCTGTCTTGTCCCTCTGGTCAAAGAAAAGTACTCAGAGGAGGCACCATTAGTGATGACAGCTGCTTTAGGGTTTTTATAAATTGATTTGATCCATTCGATGAAATTATGGCCCACATTAAAACTATGAAGAGCAGTGAAAAGGAAATTCCATTCAACCCTGTCGAAAGCCTTCTCCGCATCTAAGGATAGAAGCAGAGAAGGCTCCGGCAGGTGTCCAATTTATTTATTGTATTCAGCAGTCTCCTTATATTATCTGCAGCATATCTCCCTTTTATAAAACCTGATTGGTCCGGATTTATTAATTTAGGTAGATTAGATTCAAGTCTTTTTGCTAGTAGTTTTGTAATGATCTTATAATCATGGTCAAGAAGACTAATAGGTCTATATGAGGAGCAATTTAAGGGATCCTTGCCACTTTTATGTAACACACTTATATGTGCATAATTCATTGAATTGGGGAGTATTTTTTTAAGACAGAAGTGATTGATCATTGGCATAAAAATTGGCTGAAGATCAGTCCAAAATTCTTTATAAAATTCGGCTGAAAAACCATCTGGACCTGGGCTTTTATTTGTCGGCATTGAATTAACTGTAGCCCAAACTTCTGCTTCTGTGAATGGAGAGTTAAGGTGTTGTTGATCTAATTCAGATAATTTAGGTAAATTTATGCTTTTGAGATAATTTTCCAATTCTTCTTGAGTGTAGCTGCTATCGGATTCATAGAGTTTGTTATAAAAGTCATAAAAAGCTTTGTTAATTTCTTTTGGGTGATGATTTATATTATTGTCCTCTGAGCGAATTGCAGATATAACCCTTTCTGATTGTTCTTTCTTAAGTTGATGGGCAAGTAATTTACTTGGTTTATTGCCAAATTCATAGTGCTTTTGTCTAATATAGTTCATTTGTTTGGTAATTTCCTCTGAAATGTTAAGATTTAGTTTCACTCTAGCCATAGTCAGTTGTCCCCAATTGTACTCTGTGGAGGCAGTCTTAAGGACAGGACACACCAGTCCGACATGTTCCGACTACGCAAAAAATGGAGTCGGCGTTTCAGGAAGCTCCAGCCGTCCCGTCGCTGCCAAAGAACACACCGAGACGACTGTTTATTTTCCGTACGCTCGCGGGACGTAATGTCTCCACAACAGCAGGCGGCGCTAATCTGTATTGTGGCCCGAAAAAATACGAAAGCCGGAAATGATTGGACATCTCTCTAGAGCATAAACATAGATAGAAATACGTATTTATATTTATGGACCATAAGAGCACAATTTTTAGCAGAGAGTGTCGAGCATGGTGTCGAGCAGTCAACAAGGGTTGATGCATGTGAGTACTCTCAAAACGAAACGAACAAACACATTAAAACGATGGCTAGCTGTTGTTAGCTGTTTGTGCTACCCGCCTCACTTCCGGGCTTCACTGATTCGCTAGCTCTCCACCAATCAAATTGCTCCAAATGAAAGACGGTCAGCCGCCGATTGAACATGTTCAATCGGCGGCTGACAGGCTCAAAACAAGCCCGACGACCTCTACGTCGCCCGACGTCACGGCACACACCAAACAGATTCGTCTTTTTTTTTGACGACGGCGATTATCGGGCTGGTGTGTCCTGGCCTTTATGGAGTGCTTCACATCTACCTACTTCTCTTTCAAGTTCTTGTCTTTGCTTCCGTTCTTCCCGTTTTATGAAAGAAACATATGAAATTATTAGTCCCTTAAAGTGGCTTTTGCAGCTTCCCATATAATATTGGGCTCTATAAGGGGATCATTATTTTCCCTTATGTAATTGGTAATCCACCCTTGCATTTTAGATTTGAATTCTTTATCCTTAAGTAAAGAAGTGTCAAATGTCCATCGGTTAAAATGTATTTTTTCATATTCCAAATGAATAGTTAAATGAATTCTAGCATGATCTGAAACTATGATTGGATTTATTCCACACTCTTTTACCATATGCATGTATTTTGAGTGTATAAAAAAATAATCTATTCGTGAGTATGAATTATGAACATTTGAGAAAAAAGTATAGTTTTTAACATTTTGATTTTGTTCCCGCCATACATCAGTAAGGCCACATTCTGCACATAACCCATTAAGGACCTTTGAGGATTTGGAGCTGTAGCCTTTAGTTTGATGAGATTTATCCAAGGAAGGATCCAATGTACAGTTGAAATCTCCTCCTATCACTCCAAATCCATTACAATTTTCATTGAAGAGCAGAACCATGTCAGACATGAATGTTGGAACATCGATATTAGGGGCATAGACATTTAAAAAAGTTATTGGTTTTCCATAGATAGAACCCGATTTTTTGAATGACTTTTGGAATTGTATTCATAATTTTACGAAATCTGTTTTGAAATTGGAATTTAATTTAAACCCTGTTTTTATTTATTAAATGAGTCCCTAGACTTTCACTTAGATAGAAACAAATCCAGAATACTGATACTTATAACATATTATGCAAAGAAATGTATTTTATTATTTTGGAAAAATGAGTCCTCACCAACCTTTAAGTTGTTTTTGGAACAAATGTCCACTTTTTTACCGTTAGAGAAATTAACCCTGGAAAAATGCGATCGCGGCCATATCTTTCACGAATTTTGGATTCCATTAATCAGGTGCTTAGAGGAATTTTCTATAGTAGGTTGTCAACAATGATAAGGAAATTATGTTATGATTTCTAAATATATATATTTTTTTTTGTTATTTTTATTATTATTATTATTATTATTATTATTATTATTATTATTATTATTATTATTAGTATTATTAGTATTATTAGTATAGGATTGTTTTTCTTGCTTTTGTTGTTTTTTGATTGTGTGTTGTATATGTGCCTGCATGGCCTATGTAATGTTGGTGCAAGGAAGGGTTACATGAACATTATGTGATAAGTGTATTTATCAATGTATACCCATCCCAAATAAAAAGATGTTGAAAAAAAAAAAAAAAAAATCAGTGCCTAGTTCCCTCTAAGGACAGACACAGGCTGCCATGTAGGGGAGAACGGGGTAAGTAGGCACACTTTTTACTCTAGTGAGAATTGCTCATCACCTAAACATCTTTCAATAGTCATTCCTACATTAAATTGAAGCTTGAAATGTGTACCCCTCACAGACAGTGCCTTCTGGTTCCGAAATATAACGATTGTGACAACCAACCTGTGTGACATATTACCCCGTTCTCCCCTACAGCAGCAACACTTTTTGTAATTTTTTTATACTAAATTCTGAATTTCTTTCAATTTATAAACAGGTCATTGGCTTCAGTGTGCATTGTAACATAGAACACATTCATTCATTGCAATGGCTGCTTCATTTCTGAAAATAAATGGCACAGGGGCAAGATGACACACTAGAAACACAGCACAAACAATAATGGGGTCACGCTGATCTGTACGTCACTAGAAAAAGAAAAGAACAAAAAAAACTAGAAGGATAACGCACATAAAAACATCTGGGCTTCACAAAGGACAGACAGAAAGGGCCTCAGGGAAAAAAAAGAAAACTTCAGAAGGGTTCCCTCCTGTCACCAAGCAACCTGGTCGTCATGGTTACCCACATACGTCGCTCCCGGGACCGTTGGATTACATATTGGAGGTAAACAAAGCTGTCGTTATAATCAGGTATTCCCCCTGGATTTTCACAGACCCGAACGATTTACATTGTTTTGTACACAGTCACCCATTCACACACACATTCATACACCGATAGCAGCAGCAGCAGCTACCACGCAGGGTGCAAGCTAACTATCCAGGAGCAATTTAGGGTTCAGTGTCTCTTTGCCCAGGGACACTTAATCATGTGGCGGGGAGAGGGGGGGGGATCCAACCACCGACCCTGTAAACCCAGAGGATATCAAATATGAAAATGAAAAAAGGCATAAATACCTTTTTTCATGCGACTGCTCCGATATGCTGGTGGCTCTCTGCTCTGTTGACATAAAGAATGGAGGGGTAAAAGATGTTAAAGGGAGAGTTCAAAAAACACATTTGAGACAGAGAAGTGAGATCAGATCAGGCAGCAGAAATAAATAACAACCAATAAGGCAGCTGGGGAACAACATTATGAAGCTTCTGTCTGTAACACAATTGATTTTTTTTTGCAATAAAGCAACAGCAGGGAGTCAGGGAGAGTCTGCAGGTAGGTAACCAGGGATATGGAAGCTGTAGCACAGACGGACACAAAGCGCTGACCAAATGGAGACACACCAAAACATCTGGCACAAAACAGCAAATGTGATTTCTACCTCCTGCTGCTGCATCACTATTAGCTAAAGCCAGACACACATGCAAACAAACGCCACCGCGGATATTACTGTCTGATTATTCCCATTTCTAATTAGAATAGCATGACTCATTTTTTTATTTCTTTTTACTGATCTTGCTTGCTATCTGTGTTAAATGCAGTGATTGTGGTAGTATGCTCCAATTTGATATTGCCCTGTACATTACAGTTTTCTTTAAGGCATAGGTAAAGGTAGCGTCCCATAAAGGTGTGTCTAATATTGTAATAGTGCCTCTCATGTGCGTGTTAGCTATATGACCTACACATTATTAATAATGTAATCCAAAAACATAGATTGTGAATACTTTATAATAATATTTTTTTTTTCGTCTTCAAATCAAGTTGGGTATTTTAAAACTTTCAATTTAAGTATATACTAACCTTGACTTCCCGCGCACACACACACACGCATACATACACATACACACGCACGCACGCACGCACAAACACACACACAAGCACTGACACTGACACTGACAGCGGCGTGCTAGCTAGCCATGCTAGGTCTTAGCGCAGCAGTGTGGCGGCTGCATGTGTCCAGTACTTACTACCAGGGTGGAGCAGAGACAGAGACTTAGACAGAGAGAGCGCCTGAAGGAGAGATCGGCTGTGGTTGACACTGTGGAGCACGCCATCTACACAGTGGACACATCCACAATACAGTCAACTCTGAACCCAGGCCTCTGAATCACTAGTTCATACATTATGTGATGTATTGGGGCTGATTTGGTTTATTTAGAAAAGGCTATAATCCATTTTCTATTAAAAAATATGTTAAAGGTGCACTATGTAACTTTGGGTGTGTCAGAGAAGTGAACATTGAGAATGAGCCATAAATGACATGCAAAACAAGTGAGATTAGTTGTGGACACTGTTAGTCATACAATTTAGTAAATGTCTAAACTATGGTAATGGCAATAAAGACTGCCACTGTTTACTGACCATGGCTGATTTCTGTGGTGTGGTTGTCCCGGGCAAAACGAGCCGGACGTAGGCTGATTTTGGGGGAAGAATAGGAGTACGAGCGCAGTCGCATCCCCAAGTCCACTGTATTCTAGATCAGAGACAAAAAAAAATACATAAAACGTAAGACTTCATACTGAACTGTACTCCATGATATAAAGAGAAGTAGGGCTGGGTACGGAGGTTCAATACTTTTTTTCTCTACCGACCGAAATGCCTCAATACCATCGAGTATCTAGAAATGTAACAGTGGCAGGTGATATGATTGTAGCTAAGGTTAAAGTTTGATTTATTGATATTTAGTATGTTTTATTTTTACGATAATGTCTAATGTCATCTTGTTAAAAACTGATTTCATAAAATTGTTATTGAAAAAAAAATATCGTTCAGGAATCGATATCGAAGTCAAGGTATTTGTATCTGTATCAATATCAACACATTTTTAACGATACCCAGCCCTAAAGAGAAGTGGAAATAGTCAATCAGAGCCTGAGATGGTGTTTTTACTTTAGTGGGTGGTTCACATGCTGAGGAGGCGGATTGTGTGCGAGTGCAGGCGAGGTCCGGAGAGGGGCAACCCGTTTTCTTCACCTCTACGTTTATCTGGACGTCTGGGGAGAGCGGAGTGAGCGGAGACCTTGGCTCAGTGCTGCTGTCCTCCTCACTGTCCATCTCCAGAGCCACTAGACTGGGACTGGTGGAGACATATGATACATCACAGGGTTAAACACAGAGAAACATACAGGGGCGCTCATGGTGTAGTGGTTAGAGCGCCCCCCCCCCCCCCCCCCCCTTCCAATAGAGGCTCAATCCTCAGAAGAAGCAGACCACAGGTTAGAAACTGGCCCATGGTCGTTCTCTGCATGTCATTCCCCTCTCTGCCCCATTTCACCTCTGTCTCTCCAAGCTGTCTTTATAAACCATCAAAAGAAAAAAAAATCTTTAAAAACACAGTGAAACACCCAGGCACCGTCAAAAAGCCCCGATAGTAGGACTGTGATAAAACATTGATAAGGCATTACATCATGATATTTATTTTCGTCATATCTGCGCGCTCGTGGTGTAGTGGTCAGTCCTCAGAAGCAGCAGACCATGGCTACCTGCATTGCTGTAACTTTGCGTGCATTCTTGATATAGAAATGACAAAAGCTCCCTCATTCAGGTTAACTTGGCTTATACACTGGTGGTCAAGGGGAGCAGGTCAAAAGATAAACTTTACAACATCACTCAACATGCACAGTTACAGGAATGCTTTCTGTCACCTTTTCTTGAGCCGGAGAGTACGGCAAAATGCTAAAAATAAAATGTTTTGAACTATTCCTTTAATGAGTCCTAGAGTTTTTTTTTACCTGAGGTCACAGGTGTCCATGGGCTGACTCTCTCTGGGATCCGCCGGCTCAAAGGAGGGGGGTCGGTTGAGCCTGGCCAGGGCCTGGTCGGCGGGGGAGAGAGGGAGAGAGAGAGGGACAGAGGGAGGGATGGAGGGAAGGGAGGGAGGGGAAGAGGGGTCTTCTGAGGCGGGCAGAGGGGTGTATGTGGCTGGTAGCAGGTCCTCAGAGTCCACCGTGTCCCAGGAGCTGCTGTCTGTCCCCGTGCTGTCCCGAGTCACTCCACTGACGCTACACTTCATGTCCACATCCTCTCCCTGATTTGGACAGAAAACATTGTGTCAAAAATGATTGTTGTCAAAAAAAAAGGGGTTTAAAGTGACAGGGTGTGTGTGTGTGTGTGTGTGTGTGTGTGTGTGTGTGTGTGTGTGTGTGTGTGTGTGTGTGTGTGTGTGTGTGTGTGTGTGTGTGTGTGTGTGTGTGTGTGTGTTCTCCCTGAAGGTAAAAACACACCACGGGAGAAAGAGGTGCAAAATAGCAAATTTAAAAGGTAGAGTCAGTGATTCTGGCAAACGCTTGTTGATCAATCAAAATCAATGAATATTTCCTCCCAATCTATCGCTACCTGTCCGTACTGTAAAAAAAAGAAAATCTGTTGTTAATACACAGCCCGGGCTATGTAAACTGGTAAGCTATGTAAACAAAGGGAATGTAAACAAAGGGGGCTCATTTTAGAAAGCAACGTGCCCTTTTAGAGAGCCTAACCTGTGTATTAACACTGGAATGAATTAAAATGCACACACAGAACGGACAGGTAGTAATCGATAGGAGATATTCACTGATTTGGACAGAATTTTTTTTTTGTCATAAATACTTGTCAAAATAAAAAGGTTTAACGTGACAGGTTGGTGTGTGTGTGTGTGCGTGTGTGTGTGTGTGTGTGTGTGTGTGTGTGTGTGCGTGTGTGTGTGTGTGTGTGTGTGCGCGTGTGCGCGTGTGCGTGTGTGTGTGTGAGACCTGTGTCTGCTGTTTGCTGTCCATCATGAGAGCAAGAGGGTCTGTGTCCCGCCGAGTGCACTGCTTCTGGACTCTTCTGGACTGCACAGGACGATGCCCATTCACTGCTGTGTCAAAACACACAGTCACAATCTCAGCACAGTTTTCAGTAGGGTTTATAATCACTCAGACCACCTACTTCTCTCTGTCTGTCCACCCCCCCCCCACACTCCCTCCTGTTTCCCAGTTAAGATCAACTTAAACTCTTGTACAAGACCCAGATGTCGACTAGGAATTTGTTTTTTATCATCGCTAAATGATGTGCTGTCAGACAGACACGGTGTGAAGCCACTTTTGGTTACCATTATTCATATGTGTCCAACTTTTTAGCCAAACCCCTAAAAATGTCTGGCTCTCACTGCGCCGCCCGGGCAATAAAAAAAACACATTACCCAACCGTTTACACAAGAAAAACTTCCAGCAGATTTTGCCAGGAAGAAAAAGAGAAAAATAAATGACCAAAAGTGATGATATCGGACAGTTTTCGGTTCCCATTATAAGCCTTACACTTGAGATAGATCCATTAAGTATACACGAATGGGATAGAATTTGGGGACTAACAGACTTCAGTCCGAACAGACACGGATGTGATAGGCCTACATGATGTCTAATGTAGGCAAAGATTGCCTTGAAATACATTCTATTTGGGGTTTTTCAATACAGATTCCTCAATACCTTTGAAATAAGTTTGGTACTATGAAAGAGTAATTAAGTTAAGTAGGCTGTATAGAAAATAACTATATTGTCAGTCACATACATTTCATTGTTGCCAATTCGATCTCTAAATGTTTAATGTCTAATTTTGAATCTTGATGTATTTTCTTTGTTTTTCGTCTTAAATGCAATTTCTAATGTCTAATCTTGATGTATTTTATGCCTCTGTAAAGCACTTTGAATGAATTTGTGTCTGAATTGTGCTATAGAAATAAACTTGCTTTGCCTTGCTACTACTTGGCTTCATTCTTGTAATTTTTCGTATAATCTTGCCATAATATATTGATATTTTCATCGACAATATGTCAAGGCTTAAAGGAAAGACAGGAAAGTGTGTTGAGACGTTGCATACCTTCCTCCCTGTTTGACCTTTAAAGGTTTGTTTTGATAGGAAAGGCTCCACATATACTGGCAGTCTAATTTCAGGCTAAATGGATTAATGACCTGGGTGTTGAGTCTTTTATGTACTACATCTGTTTAGCAATTTCTACGTGTGTGTGTTGTACACCCTCTCCTGCTGTGTTCATAAATAGAATAACAGGAGCATGGTTTGAATACCTGTGTTAACTCCTAAAGGACAGCATTCATCATTATAACTATTATAACACTATTGGTCTTGTTACTTTTTTGGGGGGGGGGGCCACGAGGAACTTTTAAATATTTTTGAAACAGTCTAATTGTTCCTCTGATGATCATAAATGATATGTAATAGCAAACAAGACCATCAGTGCAAAGAAAGCTATATCGTTTTTCTTAATGCCTTTGTCATGGGTAACGCTCACCCAGGAACAACAGCTGGCGTAATAAAAACATTACAGCTTTGTCCAAAGGGGAGCACCTTTAAATGAGAAATAAAAGTATGGATCTAAGCATTTTAATCTTGTTGCTGGCCATGGTTAATTTTGGATAATTTTTTTTTGTGAGCTGGTAACTGCATTTAGTGAAGTTAAAAGTGCAAATATTACGGCGCAACAGAGTATTGGGGCCACGTTGATGAAAACATAAAAAGAAAACAAATAAATTACATGAATAAAGTTGTTATATTAACACAAGTAAAGTCGTAATATTAAGAAATAAAAGTCATAGTTTAAGGCTGCGAGTCATTTATTTATATAAGAGAATAAATATTAGTCCTTTCCACTACATTAAAAGTAGGAATGTGGAGCCTCTCGTAAAGTTATAGCCTTCTCCTTTCACAAATAAGGAGATGATTAAAATATACAACTTTACTCTAGCGATATTATGACTCTTAAAAATACGACTTTATTATTATTGTATTTTATTTATTTTTCCTTAAACGTGGTCCTTAGTCCCCACGTACAATAGTTCTAAATGTAGTACAAAAATAAACTGAAAGCACTTTGGTCCATGGTAGAATTATATGCACAGCTGGTGGTATGATTGCACATCCATATCCAGAGTGCCTAGATTGTATTCCTACTATAACAATGTGGTAAAATGACCTCCCTTGATGATGGGTAGCCATTTTTTTTCAGAGCTCTCCTATGTGCACTCTCCCAGCCCACACTTTGAAGTCTGGAGCTGCCCATGTCTGCACTAATGTAAGGGGAAATCCTGGGCATCACCGAGGCATTTCCTTTCTCTGCTGCTGCACTCACACACAGTGAACAAATCAGCAATGGAGCTCAGACATACACGGCACGCTTTGGCTTATATCCCCCGGCTCGTTCTACTATGTATCTGGTTTTTCTCGATATGTCTGTGTGCTTGACAGCTTTCATTTGATCTGCTTGAATAAAAAAAACAGACATAAGAAAAATCTCTATTTGCGTACAAGTGGAGTCAGTGATTCAGGAGAATGCTTTGTTGTGTAAAAGAAAAAATCACTTTTAGTCAAAACAGTGGCTATCACCTCACGATCCCTACCTGTCCGTACTTTGGTGTGCGCTGAAAAACAATACAGTGTTAATACACAGCTTAGGCTCTGTAAACCTAGGCATGTAAACCTAGGCATGTAAACAAAAGGGGGCCCACCATAGCTATAACAAGCCCGTTTACAGAGCGCAGGCTGTGTGTATTAACACTAGAAAAAAATTCTGCACACACAGTACGGACAGGTAGTGGATCGTGAGGTGATATTCACTGATTTTTGACTAAAAAGTGATTTTTGACAACAAGCCTTCTCCAGAATCACTGACTCCACCTTTAATCTATATAGGGCCTTGACAAATTGCACAGCAGCATTCTCAGCTGGTAGACTAATATAAATGTCACATCAGCAAAGCTCCAGCAGTGTAACCATAGGAACCCTGATGATCAATCCCAGAGTTTCTGGATAAAAACATAACTCTAGTTGACAAGCTTGTACCACAGTTGGGCCCTCAATGTCGCCATGACAAAAGTATTCGCCTAAACACTGAGTTTAATGACTTGAGCGATACACAAGAGCCCTGTGGCCTTAAGAGGGGGAACATTGGGATCAATGCCCCTGCCTTGTCACTCACTCTACTTCATGGAGACACATCACACACAACAACACAGACACACACACACACACAACACACCACACACACACACACACACACACACACACAACACACACACACACACACACGACACACACACACACACACACACACACACACTTCAGTTTATGGTCACAAAGTTTTATGTGGCCTCATTCAGAGTGTCTCCGAGAGTTTACGACAAACTCTTCATTCTTCATTCCCAAACAACAACAACACAGGAAATTAGCGCTCTACGTCTCCGTGGCGACACTTGAAACATTTGAGCATCCTCCTTTCGAAAAAGTCTACTTTACTTTACTGCCCCAGTGAGTGTTTGCACTATAGCTGCTCGTGTGCTTTTACAATCTAGCGTGCACACGAGTGGTTATAGAGGATTTGTGGTAAATGTATGTGGTTTCCTTTAAAAAAAAAAAAAACATGGCAGCTCTTGTAAACCTTGGACATTTGAGCTTGTTAACATCCCCCTACTCTAAGCACAGAGCTCCACTGTCCGTTAAAGGGGTGTTCGAATCGGGGGGGGGGGGGGGGGGGGGATGGCAGGGAAACAGAGGATAGCAGCACAGACAGACAGTCAGAGAGTTTGAGTGGGACACAGCCTGACCCCATTCCTGTGTCTTTGTTGTATTGTGACAGTGACATGGCAGATTCCTGTTTCTTCCCAGAACTGACATATTTGTTTTTAAAGGTACAGTGTGTAATTTAAAGGTGTATTTTGGGGCGTCATCTAGTGGTGAAAGTTCTAGATGGCAACGCAGTCTCTCGTCTACTTCTTGAAGTTTGGAGAATTTACAGAAGCTACGGTGGCCTTCAAGGACAAGAAGATAGTTACTAAAGATGGCATCATCCACCATTGCCTCTAGTCTTGCCACGATATCCATGGATGGGGTGAAGATGTATTTAGTTATTTATTCTATAGTGCTTGTAAGGCCGTTAAGTTTGTCCGTTCTGTGCTACTGTAGAAACATGGCGGCGCAGCATGGCAACTACTTAAAAAGCTCATTCTAAGAGGTAATAAAAAAAAACTTTTATTTTTAGGCAATTACTGTATACACTAATTGACTAATATAAAATATACTTATGATATTCTAATCAATTCCCAAGTCTGTTCTGAACTCACATTACACACTGCAGCACATTTACATAATCCAAACTCCTCTTCAGCCCTCAGACAGTAGTGAATCCTTCTGTGTCCATGAAAACAATAAGAGTATTGATTTCCTGTGATGTGATTGAAAACAGAGCTCTGCATATGGTGCCAGCGCCACAAGAGAGAAAAGGATTCGCAACCAGCTCAGTATGCATTGTTCCCACCGCCTACTGCTTAGTACTGCCACAAATATGTTTTTTTGAGTGTGTGTGCATGTGTGTGTGTGTCTTCTTTTTAAATGAATTACAGTAACAGTTCATTATTTTTGAGTGTGTGTGTATAGTATTTGTGTGTGTGTGTGTGTGTGTGTGTGTGTGTGTGTGTGTGTGTGTGTGTGTGTGTTGTGTGTGTGTGTTGTTCCATACGCGTGTGTGATGAGTGAGTGAGTGAGTGAGTGAGTGAGTGAGTGAGTGAGTGAGTGAGTGAGTGGTGATGGTGAGTGAGTGAGGGCCTGCGTGCATGTGTGTGTGCGTGCGTGAGTGTGTGTTTGTCTTTTTTTTTAAATGAATTACCAGTTCATCATTTAATCTTTGGCCTTTTGCAAAAATCAAAATAAATTCCGAACCATAAAGTTGATGCACGACACCCTAACACCCTCCTCCTCCAGAGAGAGAGAGAGATGTGTTGGCGGCACAACATTCAGGTCCGCTGGCTGGACCATCTCTCCGGCAATGTGAGCCAGATGCTCGACTACCGTTGCCATGATATTTAAATGGAAACAGTTTTTTGTGGGGTTTTGGATAACTTTGCTACTGTGTTTGCCGCGCCAAAAAAACGTTGAGCAAATAAATCACTCATCATTTGTCTAAAAATCATTCTTGAGGTAGAATTCTCTCTCTCGTTCTCTATCTGTCTCTCTCGTTCTCTATCTATCTATCTATCTATCTATCTATCTATCTATCTATCTATCTATCTATCTATCTATCCATCTATATCTCTCTCTCTCTCCCTCCCTCTCTCTCTCTCCCTCTCTCTCTCTCCCTCTCTCCCTCTCTCTCTCTCCCTCTCTTCTCTCTCTCTCTCTCTCTCTCTCTCTCCCTCCCCCCCACTCTCTCTCACTACATTTGTTTGTCAATTATTGTATTCCTTAGTGATTTTCTATTATTTTCTGTACACGCAACATTTAATCAAATTGCATGATGTCCGTCCTGGGAGAGGGATCCCTTCCTCTCTCAACTCTCCCTGATGTTTCTACATTTCTTTCCCGTTAAAGGGTTTTTTACTGGGAGTTTTTTTCTCAGTTGAGCTAAGGGTCTAAGGGCAGAGGAAGGGTGTCATACTGTATGGAATATCAAGCCAACTGAGGCAATGTCTATCTGTGATATTGGGCTATACAAATAAAACTGATTTGATTTGATTTGATTTCATAAAAAGATTGAGAAGACCCACCAGGTAATGGGATTCTTCCTCATCATCGTCTTCATCATCCAAAGACAGAATGAGCTGTTCTTCAAAAACCTTTAAACAAACCCAGAACAAACAAACACAAAGAGTTTTGTTTACTTGAATGCATCGCAAGAAACGCAGAAGCAAAACACACACACACACACACACACACACACACACACACACACACACACACACACACACACACACAACACACACACACACACACACACACACACACACACACACACACACACACACAGTCGTATTCAGGAAACCAACAATGAACTTCAAAGATACATCTATAACCATTTACAGAAACACACAACACTCAATTCAATAAGCTGTATTGGCTTCATGACTATTGTGGCTGAACAGTATTGCCAAAGCATTACATAATGTAACAGAATAGAACAATCAGAACAATATGTGCACATATAACAATACGATGAGTTACCCACTCAATACCACAGACTATTTATGTAAATACATCTGAATGTCTAGGCAAGGCAAGGCAAGTTTATTTATATAGCCCAATTCAGGCCATTCAAAGTGCTTTGCTGGGGGCATAACATACATCAAGATTAGACATAAGAAATTGCGTTTAAGAGATAGTTAAAAACACAGAAAAAATACATCAAGATTCAAGATTTAGTCTATACTCACATTGTCCAAGATTGCACATTGCCCATTCCGCTCGGAGCTCCTTGCTGCCTTCGCCTGTGCACACAAAAAATCAAAATATTTAACCAGAAGCTGATGCATTGGCAGTGGCACACACACACGCTACACACACACTAACACTAACACTGCCCTACTCCTCTCAACCCTCCCCTATAGTCCTGCCCTGGTGGATATGACTGAGCTATCGAGGAATGGAAGGAGGAGGGCTGGCCCTTTGGCGAGATGTTGTGCTCGTGGCCAAGCAGCGGGTCCCAGATTGAAGAGCACATACTCCCCACAGAGAGGGCTGTTTGTTTCCAGGAGGATTAATGGACGTTTGGAGCTGGTCGGGACAGGAGACAGGAGGGTTAGGGTCAATACCTGAGGGACACTGACTGCTGCTAGCCTTGATTATGAGTCGATATTGCCATCTGCACCATCTCTATGGTTACAGAAAAAACAGTGGCCCACAGTAGAGAGAGAGAGCTATCAAAAGTGTGTGTGGGGGTGGGGTGGTGTGGGTGGTAGTGTATGTGTGTTGTGTTGTGTGTGTGAGTGAGTGAGTGAGTGAGTGAGTGAGTGATGAGTGAGTGAGGTGATGAGTGAGTGAGTGAGTGAGTGGTGAGTGAGTGAGTGAGTGAGGTTTGGGTTTGTTGTCTCTTCTGTCTTTCCTGTCTCCTCTCCTTTCTCTCTTCTCTCTCCCTCTCCCTCTCCCTCTCCTCTCCCTCTCCCTCTCCCTCTCCTCTCCCTCTCCCTCTCCCCTCTCCCTCTCCCTCTCCCTATCCCTCTACCTCTCCCTCGCATGCCAGCCTGAGCCTAAGCATGAGTCAGCCAGTGCAGGGGTAAAAAGAAAAGAAAATGACCCGGCCCCTAAATGTTCTCTGCACTCTAAGAAAGAAGAGCAAACAAGGACCATGTTTAGAGCAGAATGTGCCTTTTACGGAGTGTTTTCGTGGCCTCTACACTTTGTGACTGATGGATGTCTGACCACACAAATGTTTGCTCAACACATGTGTCTGTGAGGGGGCCTGTGCACTCGCATACCCAGCACACACACACACACACACACACGCACACACACACACACACACACACACACACACACGCACGCACGCAGCACGCACGCACGCACGCACGCAGACAGACAGACAGCAAACAAGAGCCGTGTGTGTGTGCAGAGACAATACAATGGCTGTGATTACAGGTGCACTATGTAACTTGGGTGTGTCAGAGAAGTGAAAATGTTCTAAGTTATTTTCTCATAACTGAATAAACAAACTTTCCTCACAACTGAATAAACAAACTTTCCTCACAGGAAAATGTGATCCCTGTGAACACTGTTTGAAGTTAGAAAGCTTCCTGAAAAGTTACTGTTTCACTGTTGTTGTTTACAGCAGCGGGCCCATAGTTTGGTTTACAAACATATTCTAGTCCGCCAGTTTTGATGATCATTCATTTTTATGAATCAATGATTATTTAGTCAACAACTTGTAGGAGAAGTAAGTAAAAAAAAAGTAACTGGCGATTTCTGATATATTTTATTAGAGTGACATGAACTGAGACTATTAGCATTGAAAAGTAGCTTCATGAATAAATAAAGAGATTAACTAATTGTCCAAATTACAACACCAGACACGACTACATCGGTTCATCCTAATGAGACCTTGTTAATGTGCAGGTGTGTGTGTGTGTGTGTGTGTGTGTGTGTGTGTGTGGTGTTGTGTGTGTGTGTGTGTGTGTGTGTGTGTGTGTGTGTGTGTGTGTGTGTGTGTGTGTGTGTGGTGTGTCGGTGTGTGTGTGTGTCTCCGTGTGTGTGTGTCTCCGTGTGAGAGCAGTTTGTTTTTCCCAGCTCATGTTCCACAGCTGGTCGGTCCATGTGACGGTTAATGTGCGTTGCGTGACGGAGAGTACAGGTGTAGCACATGTCCGGGTCTCGTGTCAGGAGTATCATACGTAAACAGACACTCAGCCAAACTGAATCCCAGAAACTTGTTTACAATAAGCCCAGCTGACCGAGGGCTCTGTACATGGAAATTAGCATTCTAAAAAAACCACGATCACAGGAATAGGTGATGTATTGCCCCTCCACCTACTATAACTAATCAGGGAATCACTGATAACCAGACATTGTTATCAGATGACTGGAGACAATTCCAAGGGTTATACAGTACATAGCCACCTTCAAAGATAACATATACTGTACAGTGTTATGATCATTGGTTAGGTTCAAAATTGTAATCACTGTTTTCATGACGTAGTGTCCAAAATAAAACGTTTATCTTTCTCACGGTGCCATTGCTAAATCACCTTTATGACATAATAAGGGGAGGGAAATCTGACTGTTTTTTCAACACATTGTTTTAGAAAAGGTGGAGGTGGAAAAAAAGAGGATTGGTTATACTCAAACATCGGGAGTCTCTAGTCACACTGGAGACCCAAATTAATGGTAAAAAAAACATGAAAAAGTGCATTTTGTATGAGTTTTTGTTTCATAATTCACCCCTTACCTTTATCACTTGGAGGAATTCGTCTGTCGTTATCTTGTCGACCTCACAACAGCCCGGAGCTCAGTGATCTGGAACAAAACATATCTGATGTTAACACACAGTCATCCATTAACTACACAAAGAAATCACCAAATAACAGCTAAAAAGGAATTACTACATTACACAGCGAGTTGGTGATACTGCCTACTAGCAAAAGCCCCACAATGTTACTAATGAATCTGATCATGGCTGCATTTCCAATTCGCATACTCTTTCTTTTATCTATTCTACATACTACATCTGACCATAAAAAGAATCTAGTTAGCATGCAGTAGGCATACAATTAGGACATACTTTTTACTAATTTATTTCATCATAACATTGCGCCTTGATCTTGTCTCTTACTTTTATACCTGTCACATCCCTGGTTGTTTTTATACCAGGCTCTGTAATGTGACGTCACGTCCGGTGCGCATGGATTGTGGATCAAATCCTAAATAGCATGCTGATTTCAACACTAAACAACTCGGCAGGATGTAGTAGACATGCGGGTATTCAAGCATACTAAATCTGACCACAAGAATTGGGACATCCAAAAAAAAAATTCTACCATACTAAATAGCAGAAAGTATGGGGATTGGAACGCAGGCCAAGATACATTATTCAATATCCTGCCTGTCTGTCTATCTGTCTGTCTGTCTGTCTGTCTGTCTGTCTGTCTGTCTGTCTGTCTGTCTGTCTGTCTGTCCTACACATTGCCCTCCACATGCCCTCTGGTTCACAGACTGCAATAGGCTGCAGTGTTTTGTTTGCTGTATAACTTTGCTCAACTCTTATCAAATGTCTGATTGGCCGTTAAATAACGTGTGAGAGTCAAGGGCTCGCTGTTTACACAAGCGCCAACAGAAACCTGTGCAAAGGGGGCGGGGCCTTATCTGGACAGCCCTGATGCATTACATCATAAACAGACACGCATGGGAATATATTTTGTTCATTTATGTTCTATGTCACGCTGTAGATGTGATTACAGGAGGGATTTTCAATGAAGTTTCAATTCAATTCTCAATATTTTTAATTTATGTAAGTTTTTTTTTATTTTATTTAACTGTTTTTATGAATGACTGATTTATATAATGACTTATTATGATCTGTATGTCTGCCTGTCAATCTGTTAGTCTGTTTATCTACAGTATGTATCTATCTACAGTATCTATCTATCTATCTATCTACAGTATCTATCTACAATCATATGAAAAAGTTTGGGAACCCCTCTCAGCCGGCATAATTGCGCTGAATTGTTGAACCATGTACAGATACACAATCTGCAGCCAGATGTTCTTGCAGGTCTTTGGAGGTGATCTGTGGGTTGTGTGCAACCATTCTCACAATCCTCCACCTATGCCGCTCCTGTTTTTTTCTTGGTCTGCCATGCCTGAGTTTAACTGCCACTATGCCTGTGTCCTTCCATTTCCTGACAACGTTCCCTACAGTCGAAATTGACAATTGAAACCTTTGGGAAAGCTTCTTGTAGCCTTCCCCTAAACCATGAGAATGAACAATCTTTGTTTTTCAGATCTTTTGGGAGCTGTGTTGATGATCCCATTCTGTCTCAATTCAGCAGAGAGTCAAAGAGAAGTGCAACTTGCATTTAGGCACCTAAAATACATTTTCTCATGATTAAACAGACAATTATATGAGGTTCAAGGCTTAACAACATAATCCAACCAACTTTGTGTTTAAAGTAATCAGTTTTACATGCTGTTACAGGCATTAAAATCAACAAAACCACAAGGGTACCCATATTTTTGCACAGCCAGTTTTTCACATTTTATTTTATTTCATACAACCAAATACTGCTTTTCAAAAAATCTTTGTTTGGAAGACATCCCAGTACTTAGCTGTTCCTGGTAAATTAAAAACATACCACTTTTATCTTTTTTTTTGTGAAAGCAGAGTCAATTATAATGCCGGCTGAGAGGGGTTCCCAAACTTTTTCATATGATTGTATCTATCTACAGTATCTATCTACAGTATCTATATATCTATCTATCTATCCATCCATCCATCCATAGGTGTTTTCCCCCTCACCACTTTGCGTATGCTGTGGTCTCCCAGTCTCTCTCGTAGTATGGTGACGGTGTCCTGAGGGCAGGTGCCAGGTGTGTGCCTCACAGTCAGCGTCAGAGAGTCTGTGGCGGGACAGAGCCTCAGCATGGAGGAACGGTCTGCCCACACACACCTCACGCCCGGGGCAAGGCCCACCGCCGCACCTGCAGGCCTGGGAGAGAGGAAGAAAAAGCCCCTACCATTAGAATAAAGATTACAAGTTATCTACAGGTTATAGTGAATTTAATCCAAGCAGAAAACAGCCCTCCCCTCATGATTAAGCCTTTTTTCACATGTACGGTGCCCACCACCTCTACCATTGTGTCCTTCAGTAAGACACTTAACCCAAAAACTGATGCAGGAGCGCTGTACTATGGCGTAGTAAAAACACTACCGCTTTCGTCCAAAGGGGGTGCAAAAACAAACAAAAAGTGAAAGTTCCTCGGAGCACCTTTAACTTTTTCAGCAGAATATACGACCTCTCATCACACCGGAAGTAACCCCACTATACGCTATAACCAACATGGCGGCCTTACGCTGCTGCCAGCATCCTGAACAGGTCATGCTGTCCGTCCTTCTGGGCCAGCTGAAGGGGCGTGTCTCCATCCTGATTGGCTGAGGTCAACGCCCTCTGACCTCTGGGCTGGCCAATCAGGAAGCGGCAGAGATGGACCAAACCCAGACGCACTGCCAGGTGGAGGAGGGTTTCTCTGGGCTCAGCAGCTAGTCAGAGAGAGAGAGAGAGAGAGAGAGGGAGAAAGAGGGAAGAGAGAGGGGGATAGGGGGAGAGAGGGAAAGTGGGGGAAAGAGGGGGGTGAGAGGGAGAGAGAGAGAGAGAGGGAGATAGGGAGAGAGAGAGGGATAGGGAGAGAGAGATAGAGGGAAGAGAGGGAGAGAGAGAGAGAAAGAGAGAGAGAAGGAGAGAAGGAGAGGAGAAAGAGAAAGAAGAGGGAATAATAATGCAGACATATAATGTTTACTGTAGTTTTACCCAGGAGGAGGAATCCTGTTGAATTACAACATACGTTCTGGTATTCTCCACAGTGTGCAAGATCACCTGCAGCACATGTCTAATAATACTGTAGACGGTAGCACAGCGCACAGATGAAAGAATGCGGGGCTCTGAGAGGGTTACAGAAGGTCAGCCCGTAAATCATTAATATTAGACTGTCTAGAAAAACTGGATGTCTCACCGCACCGACACCTGCCTTTAAAACAGTTGCTGCCTTTTGTTTCATCCTCTGTGGCGCATGAGGGAGTGTAAACAATAATCATGAGGGAGATAAACACTCCCGATTGGCTGGGGACAATGAATGACGCTCTTACATGCGCCTTTTCGCTTGGCACATTTATAGTTTTTTTGTTTTGTAAGCACAAGATGAAAGACAATGATGTTTTAGACAGAGCCAGCAACCTGAGCTACTTAAAGGTGCATTAAGTAACTTTTGGGTGTGTCAGAGAAGTGAACATTTATAAGGTGTATTGTCATAACTGAATAAACAAACTTTCCTCACGGGAAAATGTGATCCCTTGAAGTTAGAAAGCTACCTTACTGTTTCACTGTTGTTGTTTACAGCAGCAGGGCCCACAGTTTGGTTTACAAACATATTCTAGTCTTACATTTGAATCCTCAAAACTATTTAGTTTTGATTCATGATGATAGAATTTTCCAAAACTAAGAATTCCATGTAGAGAAATTATGTGTTGTTAACCAACTGCAAAACTATGCAAATGTAAACAAATCCCCCTTCCCCGGAAACTGCATAGTGCACCTTTAATCTTTGGCCAGTTCCCTGTTACAGTAAGGTGAGGGTGAGTGCTGAGGGGGTTGCCATGGAGCTATCTTTTCAAACCCACAAACAATATGCAAATAAATCAATTCATCTCTTTCTTCTTGTAGTTCTTTGGCAAGTCTGTCCTCAGATGAACTGAGACGCCCCCGTCACCTCCATAAAGGCGCCCGTTAATTATGACCCAGTTTTCGTTGGACGACTGAGAGTTGGTGAATACGTAATATGCTCGTCAAGCAATAGTTCAACAAACAAGAATGCCATTGTCAAGTACAGACCAGTTAATGACGCACTAGTGAGGGGCTAGGTAGGGGGGACGACAAGCTACTTTGCATTAGCACCTCGCCCAGTGTTTTGCATGAAGGCATCTGCTTTGTCTGTCATGCACATACACTGTAAGTAAGGCCTTGTGTCTGAATTGTGCTGTAAAAATAACCTTGCCTTGCAAGAGAGGACACAACATTTCGTTTTACACTCCCATTCTCTGCTCTCATATCCCTTTTCTTCCCATGCTAAATTAAAAAACTGTCTGGAACTGTTTAGCAGGCAATAAATTATCTTAACCAACCCTATCAGCAGTATTCCCTTTCCATACTAGGGTATGTGATCTCTTAAAAAAAAAATACTCTTTCAAACTCATTAAAAAAATGCACCTATGTTCAATATAAAGTAACACCTTGGCACTTTGTCGAGCGCCTCGCCTAAATTATTAACAATGGGGGTCGGGGGGGGGGGGGGGGACTTCACTGCTTTCAAATAATGAAACGTCGTAAATAACAAAATGTGACGTCCCGTTTCCCGACGCCAGAAACTAGTCTGAGGCAGCTGTGGTGGGAAGGAGCAGGAGAGAGAGAGAGAGAACCGCAGTGGAGGATTGTGGGAGTTGATCTAATAGACACAGAGGTCTGCAAGACAACGCTAATCTGACTGCGGAGGGATAATGGCAGTAATTACTCTTTGGTCTTTGGGAGCTGGCTGCTGGTCCCTGTGTGCACATCATGTGATAATGGGAGAGTTTGGGCTGTACGATCAGATCTCATATTGGGTTACGCAACTATTGAACACCACAATGTGCTACACTGCAGAGTAGTATTAACTTGAAGGACTGATCTATCTATCTATCTATCTATCTATCTATCTATCTATCTAATCTATCTATCTTCACATCGAGAACATCCCAACTGTCATTTGCATTACCACCTACCAGCATTATTTAACACAGCTAGACCATTTCACATTTGATAGGCTACACGTGTGTTATCTAGCTGATTTCTATAGTTTTATTTTGACCCACTTGTGGAAGAGTGTAGGTCCAAATCACCTCTGCAGCTACAGTGAGGGGTTAAAAGATTCAACATCAACAAGAAGACGTACATCCAAAACCAAAGGCAAATGAGAAGAAAATATGTTTTTGAATTTGAGAGCTCTTAGGAACTTGACAGGATGCGTATTACAGCAACAACAGAAAAAAAGAGAAAAAAACAACAACCAACCAACCAAAACAAAAATCCCATGTGGAAGTTGCGGAGCTGCTTTTTGCCACTCATCCAAGATATTTTGCGAGTACAAACTAGAATGTGGGTGGACGCACAAAGCCTCTTGCCCTTGTGTCTTTCACATCCTAAACTCTTCTGCGATACTGAAATACATCCACACACAAGTATAAAAACCTCCTGAATGCAGTGCCTAGTTTTGTCAGACTACTGTTTGTTTTTGGTGCCGAGCCATCCGTGCGTCAGACGTGTCAGAGAGAATTAATAACAGGCGGGGACTGGCATGGCATCAAAATTGCCTCTGGCGAAAATTTTAAAAAAAACACCCATAACACCCATACAACCTCACTTTCTACTCCCTTACCTTCGCTGGGCTGAGCGTCTTCTGTGTTTTTCCACTGCTGAGGGTAATCCATGTTGGCCATAGCCTGTGTGATCCCCTCATCCAGATGCCTGACACTGCCGGCTTCTTCTTGGGCACCAGGACTTGGCCTCAGTGGCACATCCTCTAAGCCCACAGAAGAGGCCTCGTGGCAGGCTGTGGGCGCCCGCGTTGTTGAGAACCTCTCCAGGACTTCCAGGTAGCTGGCAGGGCCTAGCTGCTCCCTGTTTACCCTCAGGTAGTCTGCTGCTTCCTGGGCTGCGTCCCGGAGGTATCGGAGAGATGCTTGTCCCTCACACGGTCTCAGTATGTTCTCTGAGTAACAGTAGGATGTGACGGAGGCGACTTCCACCAGGGCATGACCTATGGGGAGACCCAATCATGGATACAGGGGGTATAGTGAGACAATTGCAAAGTTTACCATCTAAATGTGAAGTGAATAAAATAAATGCCATGATAAATGCCATGTGTTGTGTTATGTGTTGTACTATTTTGTCTTGTGTATTGTGCATTCTAATGTTTATTATGTACATTTGTTATTGCATTGCTGTATTGTAAAGATTTAAGGACCTCAGGAAGAATAACTGATGTAATGCAGGAGCTGATGAGGATCCTCAGTAAATAAACAAACAAACAAACAAATCTTTTGAAAGTTCGCGAAAAAAGAAGAAAAAAATAAATAGGATTTAGGTGTGTCTCCATAAGTGGTTGGAGCGGTTAACTACACTAGTTTGTTCTGAAGATGGTAGTATAGGCAACGTACATTAACATGGCTGATGTATAAAAAAAAAATAATAATAATTACAAATTGAATCAGATGAATATTTTTGCTGTTTACATTACCATTTTCTGATGCTATACTTTAAAGTGTGCATTAAATCAGGTTGAAGAAAACCCACTAACGACAGACAGACAGAGAGAGATTTGTGAGCGTTTGTCAAATGCTGAATGGAGGACATACCAGGAACGTTGAAGCAAAGTGTCCGCCCATCATCATTATCATCATCATCTCCTCTTCTTCTTCTTTTAGCTGAGGTCACATGTGTTAGTGTGGAGCCTTGGACGACCACATAGAACTCTGCGTCTTCAGGAGGGGCGGCCTGTAACCTCACATGGGCTTCCACCTGTCCCTGGGATGAGAGAGAAGAAAAATGGTTTGATTTAGTTCCCGTTGACAACACAAAATCATAATTGTAACCATCACTCAGTAGCCACTACTCATGTCAAAAGTATATGATGGTGGCTGTGGTGAAGTGGTAGGGCGGTCGTCCACTGGGTTGCAGGGTCGGTGGTTCAATCCCCCGTCTCCCCGTCACATGTCAAAGTGTCCCTGGGCAAGACACTGAACCACAAATTGATCCTGATAGTAAGCTTGCACCCCGCGTGGTAGCTGCTGCTATCGGAGTATGAATGTGTGTGTGATTGGGTGTATGTGTAAAAAAAAGTGCTTTGGGTCTGTGACATACCAGGGAAAAGCGCTATATAAGTGGAGACCATTCACCTATTGAAAACATGGAGGTCTAGAGAAAATGTTTACTGTGTTTGGTGTTCACTCTATAGCCCACATTACAAACTGTATCCAATATGTTGCATAAGCACTGACGCAGGGACGTCAAAGCATTCTGATTCCAATGCAACATTCTGGAAGAGCGAATCAAGTGCCTCTTCAAAACTTACAAAACAAACGTAAATGTTTTTGTACTCAATATTAATGACCAAGCTTAGAAACCACAGGAACTCTGCAGTTTTAATAATTTGTCCTACAGTGTCTGACATTCTGCAATAGAGTCAACTCAAAGTGTATCTCACAAGTTCAACAGGGGTCGCATACTCGGAGTTCCACACTTGCGCACGTGCAATATCCTTCACTTCTGTTTTTTTCGTGTGTGCTCATTGTAGGGAGGATTTATTGGTCCATGCTTGATGTATCACCATCGTTAATAATAGGCCTACGCGTCCATCATGTTAAAAATGTATTTTTAAAGGTTTACATCATATTAATTTGACATTTGAAGAAATGTTACCATTTTATTCTGAAGCCACCTGTTACTGCATTTTGTGGCTTCTTAACAGTCTCCCCGCCACATGTCAAAGTGTCCCTGGGCAAGACACTGAACCCTAAATTGCTCCCGATAGTTAGCCTGCTATCGGTCTATGAATGTGTGTGTGAATAGCAATGTGGGAATGGGAACAAGTCTCCATTGAAAGACCAAAACACTGATAACAGTTTAAATTGTGTATAGATAAATATATAATCTGTCTGTTTATCTCTGAAGGGCCAAGAGTCCACATCCAGGCTAATGGAGGTGACGCTGTGCTTTGGTGTGATTTCCTATGTTCTTTTTTTTTTAAAGATATTTTTTGGCATTTTTATGCTTTATTGATAGTGTAGAGACAGAGTTGAAATGGGGCAGAGAGGGGAGTGACATGCAGAGAATGACCGCGGGCTGGAATCAAACCCGGGTCTGCTGCTGGCCAAGGCCCATGGGGGGGGGGGGGACGCCCTACCAACTGAGCTAAGGGCGCCCCCTTGATTTGCTATGTTCAACTTCTTAAAGTAATTACAGCTTAAGGATTTCTCTACGTCAACCTTATGAACGACCATCTTGCCCCTTGGTAACCAATCAATTAAAGGGCTAGCATAAAGTGTTCAGTATGATTTAGCCTTCAAACTGATACCAGTCTCTCTTTTATTTACTACTTGACTCCAGTCTATCGTGGTTCATTGGCAGAAACTCAATTGACCTTGCGTTAGCGGAGCTGTTGGTTTGGAGTGATAATGGAAGGTCTGACTCAGTGGCAACAGTTTTCTCAGCTTGTTGTGTGCGCTAAGTGGTTAGCTACAGCACCACTTAGTGCAGTGCTTAGCTCTGGTAATGTTATCGCTGATTGTTTTTCCACCTTACAGAAAGATAAGATGTCAACGTCGGCATTTGTTGGTTTCGCTTCCTGACTTCTTAGAAGGGCCAGCTAGACACATAGCATCAGTAGTTTTGAACATTTTGTAAGAAGTGTGGTTTTATTAATTGATTACAAATGACAGAATATCCGTAGGCTGTGTTTACAAAGTAACTGCAGGACATTTTCATGGACCTCTTCACTGGATGTACCATGCTTTTTATCTTCATATTTAAAACAAAATAATTAAACATGTGAACAGAGAACACTTTGTCGTTGTTATTTTCACTCCTCCATGGAGAATGTAGTTCCCACTTACAGGTGGAGTCATTGGTTCTAGAGAAAGAATGTTGTCAAAATCACTTTCTGTCAAAATCAGTGAATATCTCCTCACGATCCTCTACCTGTCCTTAGGTGACTGTGGGTGCGCTGAAGAAAGAAAATCTGGTTTTATGCACAGCCTAGGCCCTAGGGTATAGGCTCTTTAAACGGGTGTGTAAAAAAAGTGGCTTGAATAGCAACTATGCTATCGATGCAGGCTAAGATGTATGGCTATGAAAATGCAGGTAACATGTGTTTTTGACCAAATGCCTGTCAATATCTAAATAGGTGTTGAAGCAAAATACTTATCAAAGCCAAAGTATAAGCCGATCAGTAGCTTATACCAAAATGGAAACATTGTTGCAGTGGGTCCCCCCGAGCCCCTTTGTTTCCATATCCATTCACAGAGCCTAGGCTGTGCATTAACACCAGTTTCTTTTTCAGGGCACACACACAAACTGGTAAGTGGATCATGAGCTGATATTCACTGATTTTGACAAAAAGTTATTTTGACAACAAGCGTTCTCCAGAATTGCTGACTCCACCTTTAATTTTAAATCTACAGCTGCCTCAGGGTAATATTATTTTTTTACGCCAGTACAATTTGATGAGACAGAATTGGTTTGATCCAAACTGTGTCTCACTGTGCCTTAGGGGGAAGAGGAAGGAGGACAGCTGTGTCTCTCTGTGTGTGTGTGTGTGTGTGTGTGTGTGTGTGTGTGTGTGTGTGTGTGTGTGTGTGTGTGTGTGTGTGTGTGTGTGTGCGTGTGTGTGTGTGTGTCTGCTGATACAATGGCGTCAGTCTGATGTGATCTATGACCTTTTCTCTGGGGCTTTATCACGACACAACCTGATCCGGTAACAATGAAATATTCAACACCTTGTTCTTTCACCTTATGCCTCCCTCGTGGGCACAGATCAGCTCGAGCACACTGTGTTCATTATATGCTACATAAACATAGAGCGGTGGATCACATATTCAATGGGAGAATAGTACAAATTATTGGACATTTTTAAAGGTGCATTATGTAATTTTAGGGCAGGTGGATTTGTTTACATGTGTAAAGCCTGTAGTTAGTTTATAAAACATTTATTCTCCACATGGAATTCTTAGTATTGAATAATTCTTTCATCATAAATCAAAAACTAAATAATTTTTCAGCACTTGTAACCAAATGTCAGAATAGAAAATGTTTGTGCACAAAACTGCTGGCCCTGCTGCTGTAAACAACAACAACAACAACAACAGTGAAACGCTCACTTTTAAGGTAGCTTTCAAACTTCAAACAGTGTTCCAGGGATCTAATTCTCCTTTGATAAAAGTTTGTTTATTCAGTTATGAGAATATACTGTACCTTAGAGAACGCTCACTTCTCTGACACACCCAAAGTGACCTAGTGCACCTTTAACTGGTAGGGTGTTTAAAGCTGTTTTCACTTGAACATATAGAATCCAAGGATACACCAGTGACATGACCTTTTATTTACTATCTATGGACATGACATTATCTAATCTCCCGTGTTGCTGTTGTGGAGGAAAAACAACCTCAGACCTGCTGCCATGTGGTCTCCAGGAAACCAGCAAGTCATCAGCTTTAGAAGGCTCTGTGCCGTGATCTCCTGAGTGCCACATGTATAGGTGACGTCAGGGGAGTAAGATAGCTGTCTGCCACTGCAACAACAATAACAGCTCCAATAACACACAGTTCCCCCGACGGAGAAATACAGACCTATGACGTCAGTATTTTTCCATTTTAAATATTAAATTGTAACAAAAGTATTTCAGTTAAGAAAAATATATACGAAAATAAATGACATTTGGGGGGGGGGGGGGACGATTGGGAAAAAGCTCCACTGAAAAATAAAAGTTTGCTGGAATATCCTCGTGTCAAATTGGCTTCTGTTAGGAGTGGCTATATAAATCATTATGACTTAATGGTTTGGCTTTGATCATAAAACAACAGAGGGCTGAGAAAAAGGCATGTGCTTTTTTTGACCATCCTACGAACTGAATTTTGCACATGCTCAATCCATTTCAATAAGGCAAGTTTATATACATAGCACAATTCAGACACAAGGCCATTCAAAGTGCTTTACAGGGGCATAACATACATCAAGATTAGACATAAAAAATGGCATTTAAGAGATAGTATAAAACAAGGAACAAGTGCAGGAAGACAAATTGCATAACATAACAATCAAGGCTGACACTTCAAGCAAATCCTTTTTTTTTTTTCAAATTCACAAGAATTTTCAAAGAGAAAACATTTCAAAAATGTTGTCACAGAGTCCTTAAGTGACACATAGGTGGTATATATGTCTATAGGAGCTTTTAAAAGGCTGACAGCTACTGTGCTGTGGGCCTTTTCTCTCTTACCCAGCTGAGACACACACAACACACACACATACCTTTGATTTAATCTGCTGTGCAAATGAGACACTAATAACCAGTCCACATGTCAGAAAACGCCATGGGCTAAACTGGAGTCCGCGCCACAACCTTTCATTTCAGTGAACGTGTGCTGCCAAGTATTGACTCACCGTTACATAACAATACCAGGAAGTACTTACAAGATTTTGTTCTTTTAATGTGCTTTTTGAAGTATTTATTGAGATGTAGCCAGTGATTATTAAGACTCTTTATTATTTCCTATTCATATTCCAGGTCTGCAGAAATCGAGAAAGCCGATGTAATATGTCTAATGATGTATTTGTTCAAGTGAAATATTTTTTTTTTTTTTATTTTATGATTGAGTGTCTTATCCAACGTCAATAAACGACTGGCAGAGTGAGGTTTTTTCTGTGAGTTTGATATGTGAGAAAGCATGGCAAACACAACCACCACCACAGCACTCAAACAATATAACACATAAACACACACTATAGGCTACAGCTGAAAGAGGACTAGTGATAACTGCTGCCACTATCCAACCGCACTTTCAGTTGAACAAACATAGTTCAACAAAAGGGACAGCTAATCTGTACCGCCATTTGTTGATACGCTTAGATAAAAAAGCTGTCACAGAGAAACCAGTGTCTAAACAGCCCATGCCCTGTAGGACTTAATTCAGACACAGCGGTGCTTAATGCAAAAGGCTAACATCGTGCTAACATGCTAACAAAACCAAGATTCCAACGTGTTGAAGGTATAATGTTTTACCACCATCATCACCGTCATCTTTGCCCTAGTGTGTGAGCATGCTAGCTTTTGCCAATAGAGCGCAAATGTCTTTAGTTTTTTTACAGGTCTTTGGCCATAAACCAAAGTACAGGACCAACTAATATTGGAGGGTCATCCCAGTATTATACTATGCATCCTCTTTGGAACCTGGAACATCAATGTTTGTAAAAACTAATAGAACCCTATGGGAGTGTCAAGTGAAAACTTAAACTGCCGGGGCGCAATATCAACAACATCAATCCAACCTACAGGGACCATGAATGTAAGTCAACAATTAAGTTCATGTGTTTCCATCCATTGTTTGTGTGTGTGTGTGTGTGTGTGTGTGTGTGTGTGTGTGTGTGTGTGTGTGTGTGTGTGTGTGTGTGTGTGTGGTGTGTGTTTTGTGGTGGAGCTACAGGAAAGTCAGTGGTTTATTGTTGAAATTAGTATTAATTAAATCATCCCTTTGACGCTGGTGGACAGCATGAATATCCCCGTTGTTCCTGGGAACCTAGTGGTTGAGATATTTCGGTCTGAACCAAAGTGGTGGATCAACCGACAGGCGGTCAGACCCACAATGACATCCCAAAGATGTGCTGCCAGGGACGGCTTAACAGTATCAGAAACACATTGTTGTGTTGTGTTGTGTTTTTCTTTTTTTGTCTCTCTCTCTCTCTCTCTCTCTCTCTCTCTCTCTCCCCTCTCCCTCTCCCTCTCCCTTCCCTCTCCCTCTCTCTCTCCCTCTCTCTCTCCTCTCTCTCCTCTCTCTCTCTCTAAGCAGAACTTCGCCCATTCCAGCTCACCAACACTAGCACAGAGTCTCCCTGAAGAAGGGAGGAGGGGTTTTACTCATACATACACGCCTGGTCAAACAAAATCACTTACGTAAAAGCTCTGCACTGGACCTTAATAAAAAAAAACCTCCTTCAACACAAAACACTCCTGAACATTCTGCTTGCAAACTCAATGCCACCATTTATCCACTGATCTAGAGCCTAACAGTATCGGCTATTGGCATGACATTATATTGCATGTGTGGAGGTGCACATAACACTTCACTAAAAGGTGTTACAATAACAGGCTTTATAGTGCACAGTGTGCCGGAGCTCCACTACACACAAAGCCGAGCATTGAAATCTGGATCTCATTCAGCGTGAGAGAGTGGCTGCTGTCGGCTTGACCCTTTGGTAGGGTGGAGACGCCACTTCCTCTTAATGGAGAGGTGTGCGCTGTGTGTGTGTGTGTGGTGTGTGTGTGGTGTGTGGTGGTGTGTAGTGTGTTGTGGGTGTGGTGTGTGTGTGTGTGTGTGTGTGTGTGTTGTGTGTGTGGTAGGGGAGGAGCCCGTAATGATTCACATGCCTGGGTTTCCAGACCAGATTCTCAATCAGCTCCTATGAGCGAGTGGAGGGCGAAGGTTTGGGAGCAGCTCCTCCCAAGCCCCACACTGTAGAAATAAAGGAAGGAAATCTTAAAATGTCAAGGCAACTGTCTTTACTAGACTCTTGAGTTTTGAAAACTAAAACTCTGAAGTTTGAAGGTAAACTGCCTACATACATTTGAGCCAACTCATTATCTTTTGCTGAGATAACTGAACATCTATATGTAAAAGATCATTTAAATGTTTAAAAACGTATTATATAACATTCTACTTACTTAGAATGATAACAGTTGTGCCAACTAATTCTCTGTCATACAGATAACAACAAAACCAAGTCTTGAGAAAAAAATTGTGGCACAATTTTTACTTTTTGGAAGTCTTATGTAGAACTCCTGAAGTAACTTGAAGTTACATCCAACTGAAAGATAAGTTATCTAAACAAAAGATAATTGGTATTTGGCCTTAAACTAAAACAAAATCTAGTTAAGAAAGTTGTCTTGAAAATTTGAGTTTTCAGTATTTTTTCATTCTAGCAGTTGCCAACCGCCTCCCCTAAAACTGGTGACACAGCAAAACAAGCAGACACTCTGCTTACCAGAAAATCTGGCAACGCTTCAGTGACTGGCCCACCCAGGCTTCCACACACATGGGAGAATAGGGGCGAGAGAGAGAGAGAGAGAGAGAGAGAGAGAGAGAGAGAGAGAGAGAAGGAGGGAGAGAGAGAGATGGATATGAGCGATTAAAGGGGAAATTGAAGAAAGAAAGAGAGAAACTTCTACTAAGTTCTACTATGCAAAGAAAACAATCATTTAAACACACCTGCCCACCCTGCACTCTAACATGCTTCCTAAAGAAAAAGTATATGCATGTATTCAGTTCACACACTGTTACATTCTGTACAGTGAGTAAAACAAACTAAACAAATGGGTTTATTCTTTCACTCTGGCTCCCATGTTAACTGGATGGCGTGCTTTCAGAGGGCCATTGTCATTAGGTGGGCAGGCTGTGTAAAAGCCTGGTGTCCCCAGGGGGCTGGCTTGGGTTTCACCTGCGACACACACACACAAACACACACTCACACACACACAAGGCTTTTACAGTCAACCAGTACACAGAGGGCGAGTCAGGTCCGAGAGAGACAGAGAGCGAGAAAGAGAGAGAGTGTGAGAGAGAGAGAGAGAGAGAGAGAGTGAGTGTGTGTGTGTGTGAGAGAGAGAGACAGAAAGAGAGTGTGAGAGAGAGAGAGACAGAAAGAGAGTGTGTGAGAGAGAGAGAGGGCCGTAGGGAAAAGACTAGAGCGCTCCGATGCTGGTGAGAACAAAAAAAAACTCAATTTGGGTCTAAATGTGGGAGTCCCGCTCCTCGGAGTTCACCTATTCACCCCCGGCCACGCCCTACAGACCACCAACACATCATCAGTTATACTCTCACAGACCAAAGAATAACACACAGCCACTTACATAGAGGGGCACCTCTCCTATGTCCAGCTCCATTTTCTCTCCATCCACCAGACGCCTGTCGAAGGAAAAAATATAAATTCATATAACAACTAAAACATTGAGAGTTTTAGACTTTTATCCATTATCCGAGTGCAATCTATAACCACCTCCTGTAATAAGGAAACAACACAGTATCAAATGTTTGACCAAATCATCATTCATTCATTGCACTGTGAGTGAGAACATTGACATTGCTTCTTAAAGGTGCACTGTGTAACTTTGGGTGTGCCATCAGAGACGTGGACATTTTCTAAAGGTATATTCTAATAATAACTGAATAAACAAACCTTCGTCACAGGAAAATTGGATCCCTGAAACACTGTTTGAATTTACTAAAGAGAAGTTCCTTTTTCACTGTTGTTTACAGCAGCAGGGCCCACAGTTTGTTTCAAAAGCTTCAAAATATATATTTTTGGATTTATGACGATAGAATTATTCAATACTAAGAATTACATGTAGAGAAACTACATTGCTTTGTAAACTAACTGCAGGCTCTTCAAATGCTCTCCCCTGAAACTACACAGTGCACCTTTAAGTCTAGAACGGTTTAGGCTAAAATGGTTCAAACGTATTCATTCTAACAAGATGATGTATGAAGCAACCAGTAAACCGAGCTACTCAAATGATAATCCATATAGTCAAATGAAAACAGTAAACAGTAAATGCAAACAACGGCTGAGGTCATATTCTGGTGAAAGGCATTATATACACAGTACACTCATGCATATGATGCTCAGCTGACTGGCCCCTTTAGATGACGACAACAACTACGCATGTTCTCACTAACTAGGCTACAGTAACAACAGCCCAGTGTCTGTAACTGTATCATTAGCTCCTTAACACCTGATCTGGTCTGACTTCACTCTCAGCTGTGTGAATAGTGCATGAATCGCTGTAGAGCTGTATTGGTGGTGGTGTCAGCACTTTGCCTTGGACACTGATTTGCATGGGCTGGTCCCATTCACACACACACACACACACACACAAGCCCTTTTCCTCTTGATGGTACCAATTAGAAATGTAAATGATCATTATTTTTACGATCTGACGATAGCGCTGCATTCTACATTAATGGTTGAATCATTTGGTTGCCCATCACATACTGTATAAGAGGTTGGGCAAACAAACCCTAACCCTAACTTTAACCCGCACAATAGTCTTTGTGAGGCGCTGGTACTGACAGCAGGATTACAACCATTGAGAAAAGTGCCACACACTCAGCGAAGCTCCATTCAGTGTCTTTAAATCACCAATGTTGTTGACATATTGTCTTCATCAGGATAGCCAATCTCTTGGATGTCACAGAAAGAGAAATGTAGGGTTAGACAGTGAGACCATAACACACTCTTTCTGCCTTTTCTCAGGCTAGGATGAACCAATTTAAAAAATGTGTTGCACATTTATACTACATGGGATCTCAGAATTCAATAAATCTTCATATTCCCACCAGTGAAATAGGCCTTTAAGAGTGACAGTGTTGAAATGTGTCATTTTGTCTTAGCCAACAGGGTGGTAGGATGGCCTAGACTAGAGGAAAGGTGGCCGGCCAGTAACCATGAGGTCACTGGTTGGATCCCCGGAACCGGACAGGAGGGTGTTACTTGTGAAACTAGTGGGGGCTGCAATTACATCTACGGTTCCCACCATCTCTACCATTGTGTCCTTGACCAAGGCACTTAACCCCAAACTGCTCCAGAGGCGCTGTACTATGGCTGACCCTGCGCTCTGACCCCCTCTGGAGTGTGGTAACTTGAGAGGGGATATGCGAAAAGATGAATTTCAATTTGTCTCGGGTAAATTGACTAATAAAGATAACTTAACTTGACAGTCCACGTCACAAAATATCCAAATATCCAATCACGTTATCCTCACATTGGAGAATCTGGAATCAAATATTTCATGTTGAGATTTACTACTGCACCTACTTTAATTGTACAATAAAGTCAATGAATTTGAAATCAGAGCCATACAATTGCAGGTTGCACTATCCTCTGAATCTGGGTCAAACCGGGGATTACCTTGTGTTGTTTTATAAGAATAAAACCAACATCAACAGTCTACCATATCCAGTCACACTACACTGTAACACACCTTCTCCTGTCCCTTTGGGTTTAATACAAACAGTAATATCACTGTCATGTTTGCGTGCTGTTAAATCATGTCCGGGGGGGAAATCCTCTGCTCAATAGAAAATCGGGCCTTTGCCACAGGCCTGGGCGTCTATGTCTGCTTTCTAACACTATTGTAAAGTGCAACTGGAGAAGAGGTTTACAGATGTCACGTCGTAGGATAAACATTGTCCTACGTTGGCACGATGTCATCATAGTCATGCTTGTGTTTATACAAGGTTTAACAGACCTAATCTGAATCCACACATTGAAGGGAACAGGATCGCTATCAGGATTTGAGTTTCAACAGAATCATTGACCAAGCCAAAAATAACCACATTGACTACAATTAGGCACAGCATTCATTAAGCTCTTAAATCCAGATGTGTTCTTTTACAGACCCTGTGTTCCAAATCACGTACAATTTATTTTTTCTATTCTACATACTTCATCCAACCATAAACATAATCTAGTTAGCATGGTAGGTAGTAGGCTACAATTGGGACAAACTTTTATTTATTTATTTCATCATAACATTGCGCCTTGATCTTGCCTCTTGCCTTTATATCTGTGACATCGCTGGTTGTTTTCATACGGAGGCTCCGTCGATGTGACGTCACTTCGGTGCTCACTGGATAATGGGTCAGAATCTCCAAATAGCATGCTGATCCCAAAACTGAAAATCTCGGACGGATGTAGTATGATATTCGGGTAATTTTAAGCATACTAAATCCGACCACAAGAATTGGGGTCATCCAAAATCTTTTTTTCTACCATACTAAATAGCAGAAAGTATTGGTAATGGAACGCAGCCCTATAATCTGCACAGAAATGGTTGTCAATGGTTGTCCTCAACATGCCTTTAACCTTTCTGACATAATACGGGTTCAATGTGAGAATTGGAACCTGACTTGGCTGGTGGCCACGATACTCCGGGGACGGAGCGTGAGAAAAGGGATTACACATAACAAGAGAACGCTCGCTGTCAAGAAGCATTTGGGTCGGCTCACCGTGACATCTGTACACGTACGTGACGCAAATACCTTCAGACGTGAGCGCGCCATTGATCCTGACATCCTGGACATTTTTCTGCAGGTGATGCATGATTGGATAATCTAATTCCGCTCACATGAAAGGGCTGCCATCAGTGATAGGGCCGTATGAAAATGTGTCGTGCCCTCCCCCTTTTTATTTTGTGTGATACAATTTACTGTGCGACAAATGATCATCTTTAAAAAGGTGCACTATGTAACTTTGGGTGTGTCAGAGAAGTGAACATTTTTATAAGGTGTATTCTCATAAATAAACAAACTTTCCTCACAGGAAAATTGGATCTCTGGAACCCTTTTTGAAGTTTGAAAACTTCCTGAAAAGTTACTGTTTCACTGCTGTCATTAACAGCAGCTGGGCCCACAGTTTGCTGAAGGCTCTGCAAATGTAAACAAATCCCCCTCCCCTGAAACTGCATAGTGCACCTTTAACACATGGGATATCAATTAGTGTTCCAGTGTTACTAATCACGTCTTGGGCAATGACGAAACTAACACAGATGCCACACAAAGCGTCATATTTACTCAATAAGGAATAGGTAAACAATAGGCAACTATTTTTACTCATCAATTTGAAAAATACATCATAAAGCAAATAACCTTACCGCTAAAAGGCACTGCTGGATGGACTAGTCGACAAACTCTCACTCAAAGAAGTGAAACCTGGTTTTAGAAAATGTCTATAGCACTGAATAAACTCAGGAACAATAAAAAACCGCAAATGCTTTCAACTGAGAAGTGAAACTCCTACAGCCAAATACGGACAGCAAATGCATCATCAGAGCAATAACAAGACCACAGAGACTAATGACAGAGTTTGAGCCAAAAACGTTGTAAAGTATTGAAGTCACCACGAGACGTATTTAGGTATTACCTTTGAACGCACCAGCATCATTCAAGAGTCTTACAAATCAATAAAAACGATCATATAGGCCAACATACCCCCAAAAAAGTCATTTTAAGTGTGCGTAAGCCTTTCTAAGCACAAGTTTTTTTTCCAGTGAGGATGAATCGGCTTGCCATTACCTGCTGTCGTGTCTCTCTCTCTCTCTCTCAGCTCTCGCTCTAGCGCACGATTCGATCTCCGTGAACTCAAGTTGCTGTTGAAGGCAGATTAGTATAGAAGAAATAAAACAAGTTATCGGGTCCCTCTCCGCTTAAGAATGACTACAGCTGCTTTTCACAGACGTATTCCGCATGTCTGTGTCTGTGTCTGTGTCAGTCTGTGCCTCATCCGCGTCTACGGTTGGGAGTTTGTTTGCAGGTGTCGCCGCCTGTGAGTTGCTGCTCCTCTGTGCAGCGTTCTGTCTCCTCTGGTCCAGCCCCCTCACGCACACTGCCGTACGCACGCACGCAAGCACGGACGCGCGCACACACACACACACACACACACACACACACACACACACACACACACACACACACACACACACACACACACACACACACACACACACACACACACACACACACACACACACACACACACACACACACACCACAAAACATAATGGGCTTGCCTGTCAGAGAGGTATAGGACACTTCCCATGTTATGATGATGACATGCTTATAATGTCTCCATACAATTAACAACCTAATTACAAAACATGTTGCTATTGTTGATGTTTTACTCTAACGTAAATTAAAAATCATCAGTGGTAAAATACATTAAATAAAAAACTTATTTAAAAAATAAAGTTAGAAAGTTCTATAAATTCCTTTGGAGACCTTTTTTTGTTTTATTTTAATCAATGTATAACAAGCAATAAATAAAGTGATGCTATTATTCAATTTTTTTATTTTTTTTTATTTGGCTCAACAGCAACACTTGTTAAAGTTGTTTATGGTCTAAAACATAATGTCATTTTTGGCTGAAATGTTGGAATATCTAATTGCTAGTGACATAACATGGGACTGTATTTGTTGTATAACTTTTGCTGCTGTATACATGTCAGGTTCAGTTGATACAAAGGTCAGTTGTAGTTTTAATCTCCTCCGATAAGATACACGTTGAGGTGATGTCATTTTCACTTATGGACCCATCATACTGTACGTGGATCTGCATGTAACACGTCACAGTATGTATGCCTAAAACACATATCAATTATTATCATAAACATTTTACTTACATAATATTGTTATTATTAACAGATAGGGTTGACATTATAGCTCAGCAAGAAACATTTGGTTTTAAATGTTAGAGGCCTGAGCTCGAATAGCTGATCCTAATTTCAAATGCAACCAATGATGTCGATAGAAGATGAAATAGTGATAGATACTACATAGTCATATAGATGACTAGATAGATAATGATAGTAGATAGATAGTAGATAGATAGATAGATAGATAGATAATGATAGATAGATAGATAGATAGATAGATAGATAGATAGATAGATAGATAGATAGTAGATAGATAGATAGATAGATAGATAGATAGATAGATAGATAGTAGATAGATAATAGATAGATAGATAGATAGATAGATAGATAGATAGATAGATAGTTCTCTTTCTTCTTAATGCTCTATTGTTTTACTAGAAATCTTTCCAGTCTCAGCTGGGTAAGCGTAATCACACACAGAGGACACAGACGTTCACACACCACACACACACACACACACACACACACACACACACACACACACACACACACCACACACACACACACACACACACACACCACGACAGACAGACAGACTACGGACAGCAACAGGAAGCCAGGGAAGACTTGCCCACCCTTCCTGCCTGCTGCCAGTTTTATCCAATGAACTGACTGATAATGAGCAACAGATTATCTGTCTGAATGAGGCCAGAGCTGACAGACAGATAGACAGACAGACAGACAGACAGACAGACAGACAGACAGACAGACAGACAGACAGACAGACAGACAGACAGACAGACAGACAGACAGACAGACAGGACAGACAGACGAGCAACAATACTATCTTATAACAAGGTCAGAAGACTGAGATAATTTTTCACTTTCTCCGGGTCATTTCTTCCTGTTGAATTGGGGAGATGAGGAGACCTAATGGCCAAATTGGGGACAGGAGCCCCATCATACTTGAAGCTGTGCAAAACCATAACCTGTGAGAACATGCTGCCACCTGTTGGTAAAACTATAAAGCAGAAAGTAGTTGAATTCACAATACTGCCATCATGTGGAGGTTTTTCATATGACAGGCCACATGGGTCTTGTTTTTTTTTTTTTTTTTGTATTCAAAGGTGCACTATGCAGTTTCAAGGGAGGGGGATTTGTTTACATTTGCAGAGCCTGTAGTTAGTTAAAAAAAAAAAAAAAAAAAAAAAAAAATGGCAGCAATCACAGAAACAGACAAAAAAAAGCACAACAATTATTTTTTTTTAAACACAATTCTAAAGACATAATACCAAAAAATTACCTTTCACCATGGTTTGATCCTCTGTATAGGATATATTTGGAACTTGTTACAAACAGTGACCCCAAGCCAATATAAACACATGCATTATGTTTAATCCTAACAATAGTTTTTTTCTGAATAAGTAGCAAATGCTCCACAAAGCGACGTCCAACCCAATTTAAAGGTGCAGTGTGGAGAATTTATTGGCCTTTTTCCAGAACAGACTGGTGTAATGCACCTGTTGGAAGACCAGAAGTGGAAGTACTATAGAATAAATGACTAAATACATCTTCACCTCATCACTTGATATTGTGGAAAGGCTTGAGGCAGTTGGTGGGTGATGCCATCTTTATTTACTAGTTTCTTGTCCTTGAAGGCCACCGTATTTATATCTATGGGGTTATCCAGGGAGAGTTGCATTCTAGAACTTTCACCACTAGATGCCACTAAATATTCAGATATTACACACTGTACCTTTAAGTATAATGTATTCTGTTTTTTTCTGTGCCTCATCTTATTTTTCAGTGTGTGTTGTGTGTGTGTGTGTGTGTGTGTGTGTGTGTGTGTGTGTGTGTGTGTGTGTGTGTGTTTTGTGTGTGTGTGTGTGTGTGTGGTGTGTGTGTGTGTGTGTGTGTGTGTGTGTTATCAAGCGGCCTGTAGATGGCGAGGGCAGCACACCGTGGATTACACACAGACTGAGGCTACAGCAGTAGAGAAACAGATCCCAACACAACTCACCAGCATCAGACTGTTGTTTCATCACTGTTTTTCCCTATTATAGTGTCCAAGAATAACGGCTTAGGAATGAGGAATGGCTGTGAGGTTATTTTTATCTTGAATAAACTGATCCTGGAAAGCCCCCCTTGACCTCTCAAACACACGCAGTGTAAACAAATTCACTCCTTCAATTGGATTAAAGGGGCTTTGAATGTTGCAACACATACTCAAACACCACAGTCAAAGCAACGTTTTCCCCCAATCCTCCTTTGTTATATTTGAAGGAGGTTTTCTTTTCTCACCAAATGCCCAAATAATCTGGTATGAGTCTATTATGAAAGTGACAAAAAGTAACTTTCCCGATATTTTTTTTAAAGTATTTTTATCTTTTATTCATAGTTGAAATGGGGATAGAGAGGGGGGATGACATGCAGTAAAGGTCCACGGGTCGGATTTGAACCCACACCACTGCGACAAGGATTTAGTGCACGCTATACCCACTACGCCACGATGAGTAGTGAGCTTTAAGATCACTTGATTTATTCAAGTTATAAAATGTTGTTAATTATGTCTGTTAAATGATTGCAATAAAGCAACACGCAGTAAAGTTGGCATTGATACCTTCTAATCACACAGAGAGCCTTTACATAAAGAGTCGATAAAACATTTAATTTAGGATTTATGTATAAGGATAAATACTCCAGGGGCTTTGACAAAGCTTATCCCACAAAGCTTAATCCCACAATTATAAAACAACTACTTGGACGCTCACATAAACACAAACAAGAGAAAGTCACACAAAGAGAATCTGGACAGACAGACAGACAGACAGACAGACAGACAGACAGACAGACAGACAGACAGACAGACAGACAGACAGACAGACAGACAGACAGACAGACAGACAGACAGACAGACAGACAGACAGACAGACAGACAGACAGACAGACAGACAGACAGACAGACAGATAGATAGATAGATAGATAGATAGATAGATAGATAGATAGATAGATAGATAGATAGATAGATAGATAGACAAATAGATATATAGATAGACATTTGGACTTCGACGACTAATTAATACCAAACTAAAATGCATCTAAATAAGTGTGTAAACTCCACAAAAAGTTGGACTCTGTTGAATGCAGTTTAAAAACATCCTTTAATTAAATAACAGCTTCGATTCATTGACTTACAAACAGTCGCTTGACATTTTCTTTTCACTTGAAATCAGATAAATACCTGTACAGGAGGGCGATACTGAGATCGATTCATGTTATTTTTTTGATACACCACTTATGATTGATAGAAAACATAAGCACCCTCATACAGTGGACATTTAAATGAGGTCTGAAGTCTTTAAAAAAAAGATCACAAAATATCAGTGGACTTCACAATACAAAGAAAGAGCACAGACTTACATCAATTACAATACAACACACAATGTCTACATACTATTCAAATAAATACAATAAAAAAACAACACAAATTATTATTTTTGACACAAGAAGCAGCTTGGCACAGTCACAACCATGTGCATTCCATTCTGTAACAATGGATTATTTTTGAATGCACCCACTGGAAGTCTTCAGAAAAGAGCCCTAGAATTGTGCCCCCACTACGAAGACCCAACGGTAATGAACACGAGAGAACGTAACATATTCCATTAATATTATTTTATATATCTTAAAAACCGTTCCATATTATGGTTAATAAGATAGTTTGAAAAAACACTTGCTTTGCTACGGCGGGGAAAAGGATGCAACAGCCAACGAAGGCACGTGATGATGTGATACACTATATTAAAAGACTCCAATCAAAACCTCCATCCATTTTTAAAGCAACACCAATCCTAACATTGCACTGGCCCTGTTTTGCAGAACACTACAAATGGAGTGCAATGCATGCTGGGTTATCGTAAAGAATCTAAATGTAAATTTCAGTTTTTTTGAAAATCTGTCAGTGTGTGTATAGATCGGATTTGCTAGGCCAAATTCAATGTGAAAAGGTGCAGAGTGAAACTGTTTAAAAAAGTGGTTAAAATTGAAATTCACAACCACAATAAACCTTGATATGCACCACAGCAACATAATAATGTCCGTATGATGCTACTCTGATGAAGTGTCACTCAAATGGAAATGGATATATTCCTGTTGGAGGTGCGTGCTACATGATTGTCCAGAGCTCAGTGTTGTCCCTTCTGAATTAGTTTTTTTTTTCTCAGTTTTGTGTCTCAGTTCATTCTCTGATTCCCATCAGTAGCTTGAGTAGGTGAGCCTCCATCACCTGTTGAACTAAACACAGACACATACAGTGTGTTACTGAATGCTTATGGAAAGGAGACAGGAGAGGATTGGTCAGAAAAAATCCCAGGCTTTAACTTTATGATAGAAATTAAACTTGAATTTTAACTTTAAATTATTTATTTGAATTTGTGGCAGGATCTTGAAATTATGTATTGAATACTAAAAACACTTTTTTTTTTTAAGATAATTTTTTGGCATTTTCAAGCTTTATTTGACAGTACAGAGTTGAAATGGGGAGACATAGAGAGAGAGAGAGAGAGAGAGAGAGAGAGGGGGGATGACATGCAGTAAAGGTCCACGGGTCGGATTTGAACCCGTGACCACTACAACGAAGGAGCGAATATGGTACACGCTCTATCCACTACACCACCGGAGCGCCCCAATAAAAACGTAAAAATAAAATAAAAAAAACATTTATATTCTTCCAATGTAATCAGATCTTTTTGGTGATATATTTGTTATGAAGTAAAATTAATTTCGCTGTGTACATACATCTACTGATGCCTAGTCTGGACACATCTTCAGTGATGTTCCTGGATTCACTGGACGTTTCGGGTCTTTCAACTATCAGACGCCCTCCTCCAGGTGACCCAGCCGGGGTTGATCAAGTCCCGGCTTGTGTCCAGACGGCTAGCTAGCTACCATGACTCCATGGATCTCCTCTTTTGAGCCACAGCCACCTTGAGGCTCTTTCTGCCGCTTCAGTGGTACTGCGGATGGCTCTCCTTCTCCTCTCTCCATTGATGCCTAAACTACTGTAGGCTCTGGCCAAGGAACGGGCTGCAAATCCTCTGCAACCAACCTCCACAGGGAAACACCTTGCTCTCCAACCAGCCAGCTGGCAGTCGCTGACCAGTCCTGCATACTTGGAGAGCTTCCTCTCAAAGGCTTCTTCCAAGCGATCTTCCCACGGGACTGTCAGCTCCAGTAGCACTGCTTGTTTGGTGGACACAGACACGAGGACAATGTCAGGTCGCAGGGTGGTAACTGCAATATGGCTGGGGAACTTCAGCTGTTTTTCAAGATCCACCAACAACTGCCAGTCTCTTGCAGACGTCAGGATGCCTGCAGATGATGTTCTACTGGCCGCGGAAGGCTTGTCCCCAGCTCTGACAAAGGCGATGGTTTTATTGGAGGGGCGGAACTGTTTAGCCCATGCCAGTCCTGCGGTAATGGCTTCCGCGATAGTCTTAAGGACTTGATCATGCCTCCACCTGTACCGACCATCTCCAAGTGCCCTTGTGCAGCCACTGAGGATGTGTTCCAGGGTTCCTCGCTTGGAGCACAGTGGGCATGCCGGTGTCTCTGCTATGCCCCATGTGTGCAGATTTGACGGGCTTGGGAGCACATCATAAACTGCCTGGATGAGGAATTTGATGCGTTGAGGCTCTGCTTTCCAAAGCTCTGTCCAGGTCACTTTCCTCTCCACTGCATTCTCCCATCTTGTCCAAGCACCCTGTTGCTTCATTCCCACAGCCTTGCAGGTTCTCGCATCCTCCACTGCTGCCCTCACCTCGTCCTGGACAAGACGTCGCCCCTCCTTCCCCTTGGCATTCAGCTGGGGAGATGGAAACGATCCTAGCCCAGCTCGGCCTCGTGTGACCACTCCAACCAGACACCTGTGCCGGAGCCTTGCATCTGCCTCTTCCACCGCATCCTCAGCCCTCCATTTCCTGCCAGTCCTCACTTGGATCCCTGCCTTAGCCACCTTCGGATCTCTTGAGTCCCTGTATTGAACCACTTCTCTGGCTCTGGTGACCTTAAATTCCTCCTCCAAGGATTTGAAGGGCAGTTGCAGTTTGTTGCTGTTACCATAGAGAGCGATGCTGCTCAGGCACTTTGGCAGTCCTAGCCATCTCCGGAGGTGGCTGCTGACTTTCCTCTCTAAGGTCTCAACTGTCGAGATGGGGATGGAGTAGACCAGGAGGGGCCACAGGATCCTGGGAAGAATGCCGTGCTGGTAAACCCAGGCTTTAAACTTCCCCGGTAGGCCCGACTTGTCCACGGATTTCAGCCAGCCATCCAGCTCCGTGCATGTTGACTGGATGGATTTTGTGTCTCTCAGAGAGCAGTCGAAAACCTTCCCTAAGCTCTTGACCGGCTTCTCTGAGATCGATGGAATGGCTGTGCCTGAGATGGTGAACCGGAACTTGTCTTCCACCTTCCCTTTCCTCAGCACCATAGATCTTGATTTGGCGGGTTTAAAACGCATCCGGGCCCACGCCACCAGCTTTTCAAGTCCCTTCAGAATCCAACGGCATCCTGGGACTGATTCTGTCGTGACTGTGAGGTCATCCATGAATGCCCTGATGGGTGGTTGCCGTTGTCCGGAGTTCGTGCGGGGCCCTCTGCACTCCGGCTCAGCAGATTTTGTGAGCATGTTCATGGCTAGCGAGAACAGTGTCACAGAGATAGTACACCCTGTGATGATGCCGATCTCCACCTTGTGCCAACTGGATGTTATTGCTCCTGAAGAGACCCTCATCCTGAAATTGCTGTAATAATCAGCGATGAGATCTCTGCATCTGCTGGGTACATGATGTTTCATCAGAGTGAGCTGGACGAGCTTGTGTGGAATGGAGCCGAATGCATTTGCCAGGTCAAGCCACAGCACTGATAGGTTACCCTTGTTCTCTCTGGCCTCCCGAATAAGCTGTGTGACCACACCGGTATGTTCCATACATCCTGAAATTCCTGAAATGCCACCTTTCTGGACAGATGTATCGATGTAGGAGTTCTTTGCCAGGTAGGTACACAGCCGCTTGGAAACAGCACTGAAGAAAACCTTTGCCTCAACACACAGCAGGGAGATGATGCGGAACTGGTCTAGCTGAGTGGAGTTTTCCTCCTTCGGTATCCATACCCCTTCGGCCACTCTCCATTGTTCAGGGATCCTTCCCCTTCTCCAGAAGACTCTCAGGATTGTCCACAGACGCAGCAGGAGTTTGGGACAGTTCTTGTACACTTTGTATGAAGTGCCACTCGGTCCTGGAGCAGAGCTCGCCCTTGCTCTGCGGACAACCTCCCTGACTTCCTTTAGCTGCAGCTCCGACATGTCGAACTGCTCTTCAGGTTCAGGGGGGTCTATGAGGATGTTGGACTCTCCCAGCTCCTGCTCTCTTGCGGGGTCGCTGTACGTCTGCTTCAGATGTTGGTCTATGATTTCCTGCGAGGAGACCAGATTGCCACTCCGCTTCTGCCCCAGCAAATCCTTCGTGAACTTGAAGGGGTTAGCGATGAAAGCAGCACGCTTGCGTGCCCTCTCGCGTCGCCGCCTCCGGTGCCACTCTGCACGGCGGAGAACTCTGATCTTATTCCGAAGGATGCACATTAGCTGGGCCAGGCCAGTGCGTTCCTCTTGTCCTGCCGCCTTGTACTGGGACTTCAGCGTTTTCATCTCCTGCCTGATGTTGTGGATCCTTACAGCTCTTTGATTCTTTGCGTAAGTTGTTCCAGAGCTTTTCTTCTCCTCCTCGCCAAACCTTTCTGCTGCGAAGCTGACAATGACTGCTGTCATAGCTTGTAGCTTCCCGTCGGCGTGTCCCTTCACCGTTGCCTCCAGAATTTGGTCGACATCGTCGTCGAATTGCTTCCAGAGAGAGGTCATGCTAGCTGCAGGCCATTTGATCCGCCTCCTTTCAGACTTGATGCTCGAGGGATTAGTTTGCAACACATGGAGGTTCTGGGCACTGTGGGGTGACTCCGGGCCTGGCACCTCCTGCGTCTCACCAGGTGTAACACCTGTGCGTTGTGTTGTTTCCGCTCCCAACGGGCACTTCATCCTCGCTCGGTGGATCTTCAAGCCATGGATGTTCTTGCAGACTTTGCCGCATGTACACGTCTTACTCAAAGTCGATTGTCCGTTGCCTGGGTCTGTAACCGTTGTGTCCGTCCGACTGGGGTGCTCATCCTCCCCCCCTCTCGGGCACCCCTGGGGGTATTTTTCCATTAAGTTCATCGTAGCTTGGTTGGGTTCCTCCTCTCAGAGGATGCAGATTGGGTTGCTGACCCGTTCTGCCCCGGTTGCCGTCTCTCCGGGCTGTCACTGACTCTCCAGTAGTCACCACCCTCTTCATGGTTGTCATCCAGTCTTTCCTGGCTGTCACTGATCTCTCAGGGTATTCGCTGTGTACATACATCTACTGATGCCTAGTCTGGACACATCTTCAGTGATGTTCCTGGATTCACTGGACGTTTCGGGTCTTTCAACTATCAGACGCCCTCCTCCAGGTGACCCAGCCGGGGTTGATCAAGTCCCGGCTTGTGTCCAGACGGCTAGCTAGCTACCATGACTCCATGGATCTCCTCTTTTGAGCCACAGCCACCTTGAGGCTCTTTCTGCCGCTTCAGTGGTACTGCGGATGGCTCTCCTTCTCCTCTCTCCATTGATGCCTAAACTACTGTAGGCTCTGGCCAAGGAACGGGCTGCAAATCCTCTGCAACCAACCTCCACAGGGAAACACCTTGCTCTCCAACCAGCCAGCTGGCAGTCGCTGACCAGTCCTGCATACTTGGAGAGCTTCCTCTCAAAGGCTTCTTCCAAGCGATCTTCCCACGGGACTGTCAGCTCCAGTAGCACTGCTTGTTTGGTGGACACAGACACGAGGACAATGTCAGGTCGCAGGGTGGTAACTGCAATATGGCTGGGGAACTTCAGCTGTTTTTTAAGATCCACCAACAACTGCCAGTCTCTTGCAGACGTCAGGATGCCTGCAGATGATGTTCTACTGGCCGCGGAAGGCTTGTCCCCAGCTCTGACAAAGGCGATGGTTTTATTGGAGGGGCGGAACTGTTTAGCCCATGCCAGTCCTGCGGTAATGGCTTCCGCGATAGTCTTAAGGACTTGATCATGCCTCCACCTGTACCGACCATCTCCAAGTGCCCTTGTGCAGCCACTGAGGATGTGTTCCAGGGTTCCTCGCTTGGAGCACAGTGGGCATGCCGGTGTCTCTGCTATGCCCCATGTGTGCAGATTTGACGGGCTTGGGAGCACATCATAAACTGCCTGGATGAGGAATTTGATGCGTTGAGGCTCTGCTTTCCAAAGCTCTGTCCAGGTCACTTTCCTCTCCACTGCATTCTCCCATCTTGTCCAAGCACCCTGTTGCTTCATTCCCACAGCCTTGCAGGTTCTCGCATCCTCCACTGCTGCCCTCACCTCGTCCTGGACAAGACGTCGCCCCTCCTTCCCCTTGGCATTCAGCTGGGGAGATGGAAACGATCCTAGCCCAGCTCGGCCTCGTGTGACCACTCCAACCAGACACCTGTGCCGGAGCCTTGCATCTGCCTCTTCCACCGCATCCTCAGCCCTCCATTTCCTGCCAGTCCTCACTTGGATCCCTGCCTTAGCCACCTTCGGATCTCTTGAGTCCCTGTATTGAACCACTTCTCTGGCTCTGGTGACCTTAAATTCCTCCTCCAAGGATTTGAAGGGCAGTTGCAGTTTGTTGCTGTTACCATAGAGAATTTAAATCATGTATAAAATAATGTGCTGCCTTTGATGTGGTGTGGAGGGGTCATCATTAGTTGAACATGACTTTCTTTCCTTGACAGTTTCATAACTGAATTTAAAATTGTAGAGATTGTTGTGAAATCTATTGTTGTCCTCATGAGACAAACACTGTTTCTCAGCCTTTGTGTGAGCCTTCTTTAAATGTATTTTCCCTCTAAACATAGGCTTTAGATTATGGGTTTACTTGACACTTACCATTGCGGTGGCCCATTGCCACAGCCATGTCCATCGCATTGAATCCAGATTCTGACTCAAAGGTAGGATCAGCACCGCTCTCTGGAATATATATCCACACCATAACTTTAGGATTGTACAGGTTTATGTTTGACAAAACTAAAATAATAGTTTTTGATTTTAATTATGTAAACGTAAACACAGAAGAATTATGGATTGATTTTCTGCACTTTCAGTATAAGACTTAAGTTCTCACCCAATAAGATTTCCACACAGCGCACGTGGTTCCCATGGACAGCGTACAGTATTGGGGCTCCTCCATTCTGAAACACACACAAGACATATTACAACAGGCCACAAACACACACACACACACACACACACACACACACACACACACACACACACACACACACACACACACACACACACACACACACACACACACACACACACACACACACACACACACACACACACACACACACACACACACACCACACACACACACACACACACACACACACACACACACACACACACACACACACACACACCACACACACACACACACACACACACACTAGCCAGAACAACATCAAAACCCCTTCACAATTTGAGTGAAAGCTTTCCATCACACAGACACTGACAGTCTAATTCTCATTAAACCAGGTAAACATGTGATAAAAGCGTAGTATTCTCTCTTACCCAATCATATTCATTGACATCGACACCGCAGTCTATGAGCATCTTCACGATGTCTGTGTATCCCTTACTGCAGGCCAGCGACAGGGCACTCTCCCTCCCTTTGGCCAGGAGGTTGGGGTCAGCAGCCTAAGGCAAAGAATCATACAGATATAGAATGAAGATCAGTAGAGGAATCACCCCATGAGATATGACATAATAAAGTCAGTTCAGGTTTTCATACATTTTGGAGCAGAAACTCGACCACAGCGATTTGTCCGTGTGCAGCGGCCCACATCAGAGGGGTGAAGCCTTCCTCATCCTGGTGGTTGATCACTGTCTCTATTGAAATGAGACAAAAAAAAGATTTTATTCAAACAACATGATCACCACATATATTTTCACAATCATATAAACTGACATTGTGGGAGCCGCGGTGACAACTGTAATATATCAAAAAGCAATAAAGATAGATACCACTTTTCTGAATGTTTATTACAGTATGATTTCAAAATATTTGATGTGGCCGTTACAAAGACTGCAGTATAACTAAAACAGTATAAATTACTTGTTATATAGAAAGTGACATTTCCTTTTGAGCATGTGATTTATGTGAAATATTAAGACTGGCAGAACTGAGACAATTAGTCGATCAACAGCACTATTTTGATAATCAAATAATTGTTGTTAATTTGATTTAGAAAAAGATTTCTTGAATGAAGGCGTCACATTGGGCTTGAAAACGTTCTTCCATTAGTAACAATTTTATACAGAACGACTAATCTAGTAATTGAGAAAAATAGTAAGGTTAAGGTTAAGGTAACTTTATTTGTACCCGAGGGTAGATTTGGTATGCAGATACATCAAAATAACATACATTAAAATAATTCCAACTTGCAGCCCTAAACTATGTCAAATTCCCATCTGCCGATAAGCGTGCTCCTTACCTTGTTCAATCCTGCTGGCTAGGAACACCATTTCCCCTTGAGCTGCCAGCTGGTGAATGGACAAAGCTGAGAGAGAAAAAAAACAAACATTCATGTATTTATTAAGGGTTTTGCATCCGGTTGTTAGGAAGATTGAATCAAATAAAGGTTCATCACAAGCCGTGTTACTACTTACAATGCACCAGCAGCGGTGTGGAGGAGACCTCATTGCCACGGTGTTTATTGGTGAGTGTGGTGGACTGCTTGATGGGGGAGAAGTGTTTGGTGGTGGACGGGGTGTAGACGTGACGCACTTGAATGCCCGGGGAAGGGGACGTCTGGATATTACACTCGGCTGAAAAGAGAAGAAGACATTTCATTTGAATCAGACCCAAAATAACCACATTTATAATGTAAAAAAAATACATTTTAGTAGTAGGGAGTGGGACTTAGAGGCCTCATTAACAAGACACAGATTCTTTTCCCCCTCCCATAGACACCCACACACCCCATATTTGAATGCAAACTGTTCATGTACATATTTCTGACCATAATCACGCTGGCACAATTGAACAGCTCTTCTTTCTAAATAGAAAATTGAACAGTATACATGTCATTTTGCAGACGGCCAGACACTTTTATTCATAGCGACATACAACTAAAAGTAGGCAGTAAGCATAGGGATCTTGCCTAAAAGATACTCACTAGACCCCGATTTCCCCATACCAAAGATAGGGGAGTTACCTACCTAGCTATCCATATTCTCTTTTGAAAATAATTCACTGTTAGTGTTTCTACTGTATATAAATGTACATTATTTTTTACTTCTTTTCTATGGTCAAGGTTTACTGTGTGCACCATCAGACGAGGCCTCGTATGTGTGAACTGTGAACCTATCTATCTTTAATACGGCTGATTCTGAACCAAAGAGGACTCCTCATCATTCATACCTTTAAATAACACCGACGCCACCTCCAGATCGGAGTTGACTTGGTCCTGGATGTTCTTGCTGTCCTCCTCGTTCAGCGACTTGACGAACCGGGAGCAGACGTTCATGTCGAAGCGGTTGGGCAGGATGAACTTGATGCCCATGGCCACGTTTTGGGGCTGGTGGCCCGCCGTGTCTTCCGGGCTACCACCGGTCGACGGCTCGGTCTTGATGGAGCCCAGATCAGGCATCATACAGATCCCCTCCATAGCTTCGCCGGGACCCAGGGGACAGTCTGCCGCGGCCCCGCCTGACGCTGACACGGTAACGTTAACACCGTCCATCCTTTGAACACACACCGGGGCAGTCGGTTAACACTGAGGTTTCACCTGCACGCCTGAAAATAACGAGACAACTCATAAATTTCGTCAACGATACCTTACTTTTGATGACGCTGCTCAATTCAATCATATACTATAGCCTATACGATCTAAATACATAAACTCTTTCTCCCTCAGCCAAGTCTCCAATGTGCCGTTCTCTCCGAAAATATTGAAATTTAGTTTAGGAAACAATTCCATTTAAATAAAAGTGAATAGCCTAGCCTATTTCCAAAACGTCAACGGAGGTTGAGATGGTTGTGAAGACGCCGGTCAGAACGTCACTATAGCTACAATATTTCCTATTCATAGCAACGGTCACCCTTGACAGCGGTCTGCTAGCTGGAAATAACAGACCTGTAGAATGCTGTGATTTACATAGGATTCTCAAAGTGCCATGTAATAAATGTAGACATTTGTCTGTTAGCTCAGTTAGCACATGAGCTATTGTTATTGTACCCTTCCCTAAGTCACAGTAATAACCAGTGGGAAAAAATAAGTTTTGACAATAACACGTTAAACACAGACGTCTTAAAACGCTATTCAATAAAAATGAAGACATTCCTTACTCGATAAATCATTGTTTTACTTAAAATATCCTCATGCGGTCAACCCTCTTTTTTTCCTCGGTGTTTTGATTGATCTGCGCATGCGTAAACAACGGGGTCCATCCACTATTAAAGTCCCCACTTTTGGTTCCGGTGTGGTAAAAGCTAAAAGGGACTGGACTGGGTGGGCTCTAAAATCTGTCCCACATAAATATACACAAGCTTATTAAATGATGTGTATATGTATTAAATATGAAACCTAATGACGCTATAAACTGCAAAGGAAATTGTGATTATTCAGTAACAAGAAATGTTAAAGTTTTGGACTGGAAGGTTGTTTCTGTCTCTTATACTATCTATGGTCTCAACATAAGTTGTGTGTAGACTAGATATCTTCCTGAAGGTACATTGACTAATTCACTTGAAGTTGTAGTCGCTTGGAGGTCAAATAATAACAGTTTTTATTTAGTTTAGGTTTATTTAGGAAAATTGTACACCATCAAGTATTGGGCTGTTGTAGGCTTGTGTAGCCCATTTTATTAGTACACACATCAAACAGTTATTATTCCCCACAAATCACAATGTTCAACCATGGGACGGTCGGTAACGGTACCATTTAAATTTGAACACCTTTGGTTTATCTTAACAAAATTAATTATCTGGTTTCTTCTAATCTGAACTGTATTCATCAAGCTAAGAAACTGCACCAGTACATTCACAAGGTAAATCATTATAGTAATATGTCATACCTGAAAGTGCAACACAATGGGAAAAACCACAATCTAATTCTGTAAATATTTTATATTATTATGCATGACAACACATCCTGGCGACTTAATGTGGCCAGAGATGGGGGAGTTGTAATGTTGACTAATTCAATGGTAGCTACTATGTGAAGTTACTCCAGTGTTACACCCTAATGCCTCCCAATCCTTCTACATTATAAATGCCTGTCTTTGCTTTTTGGTTTCGTCATCCTTTGCAAATTCCTCTCTGGCTTTAAATATTCAATAGTTAAGTTCCATGTTGCATGCCTTTGTTAGTTTGACATTTGACACAGTTGCAATTTTAATTCACCGCTTTGCAATCTCAACAGTTAACTGAGTGTTAGTACTGAGTGAGTGAGAATTACAGCATATCTTTTCTCTACTTATTTTTTTTTCTGTTGTCATGGGAGACCATTTATATCTCTGCTCCACGTCATGTATCCAGGCTGTGAATAGCAGTGGCAGGAAATACACTCACAGCCATTTCATATACTATAATATTGTACTTTATAATAATACAAAAAACACTGTCATTTATACTGTATATATATGTATATACAGCACTCGAAAAAATTAAGAAATTAAGATTTTTCTTCAATCTTTATCTCTACTTAATGGAAATGCTTGTAATGACAATATGTTTGGGAGGAATTTGGAAGAAATGTTGTCAGTAGTTTGTAGAATGAATCCAAAATGTTCATTTTACTCAAACATATGCCTGTAAATAGTAAAACGAAAGACACTGAACATTTGGAGTGGTCTCTTAAGTTCTTCCAGAGCTATATATATATAATATGTAAAATAAGTATATCATTTCAATTATAACAGATCTTGTTGGATTGAGAAAAACAACATTCTACACCCCCTCCTAACCTCTTAATGGCCTTGAGGTTTGCTTATAACCTATAATATTATTATTAGACTTGACATAGGCCTACATTTATATACTTTTTTTAAACTTATTTTCTGACCTCAATGAGATAACCAGATGAGGTTGATTGATGTTTTAATATTAACTGTGTGTTGAAAATATGAAGAAAAATGGCCAAAATCAACGTTTGGTAATGGTGAGTCCTGCCAGACGTTAAGGCCACCAGTCAGTCACTCCAACCATCCTCCAAGATGTAATTGCTGCTTCGCGTGCGAGAGATGAAGGACAAATGTTGACTCAGGCATATCCATTGTAAATTGTAACCTGAGTTGCTCTCAGAAATCGAGTGATCTAAAACGGAACTCTTCAATACTATTCTTTGGATAGAATGGCCCAGAGTTAATCTTCAATTCAAAAGATACAGTAATGTCTATAGGGTTATTTTTTTGTTGCAATTTCACTGTTTTATAGTATATAGTTCATTCATATAGTCACTACCACATGTGAAAGATTAAATTACTTTTTAACTGGTTTTGTGTTGGAGAACTTTGGCAGGTGTTGCTTCGAGATGAGAAATATAAAAAAAAAAAACCTAAATAAAAAGTAACATACTCTTCACAAAATATAGGTCCAATCAGAAATCATTTTGGAAATGTAAATAAATATTACATGAAGTCACTTGCATAGACTTTTTTTTTTTTTTTTTAACAACTTGCATAGACTTAACTGACTTAATTACTGATTAATTTGGCAGAACCGACCCCATTATGTTTCCCAGTGCTATTAACTAAAGTATTTGATCAATAAAATTTTCGACCAGATGGCAACATTTCAGTCAGACATTTCACAAAAATTTAAAGCTGATAATGGCACAACAGTTAAAGTTGGGGATTGCCATAGTCTTTAGTATTCAACCTCGACCGACCCTGCTTCCCCATCCCCAGAGCCATGTTGTTTCTTAATTCATAATCGTGTATTATTCATTTGCATATCTACACCATTACAGTGAACCTTAAAACACCTTTAGTCTGGTAGCCAAATCCTGAAGCCGGTGATGCAGGGGAAAGTGTTTAATTCCTAATCTACTTAAAAGTTGAGTGATCCTTTAACTAAGTTGTGTAATAATGTAAACAGACCGGTCAAAGATCAACCTGCACTCTTTAAGCATGCCAATAAACTCAAATAAAGGGGGAAAAAATAAATTATCCCCAAGTTCCAAATCACATACTTTTTCTTTTTACTGCACTACATACTTAAGTACAGTAGAGTTAAAGGGGCCACAGGAGAGCAAGAAAATCAGATAAGGAAGTTTTTTTTTCATTATGTCGAGAAATGTCAAGAATAAAGACAAATACTCCAAAATGCTATTGGAGTTAGTGGAGCATTTATGTGTTTTCAGCATACTGCAATTGATGTGCATGTATTGGGACATCCTAAATCTTTTTCTGGCATACTAAATAGTATGGAAGTATGGGAATTGGAGCGCAGGGTTTATTTCAGCTTTGGACATCCTAGGAAAAAACAACAACAGATACTTTGGCCAGTTATTGACACAGTAGCAAAGGTTTTTATTCCAGATATGGTGGGTTTCGAGCGAGGCCACATACAATCAAGGTTCAGTAACAACAGCAGAGAGCCTTAAAAACACCACATTTTTTACACACAATCTCTCACTCTTTAAACTGGACATACAGGCCACAAGAGCACAACAAGCATTTTGGAGAGTCTGGTGGAAAAAGAAAGAGGTGGAATAAGTACTAGAAATACCTCATGCTTAATGCTTACATACTGCAAACCCCCCCAAAGTTATGAATACTTTAGAGTACTATTCTAGAAAATTACTCAAAAATAATTCACTTAAAAAGGGAGTTTAGCAAGTACTTGGTTCAGGTGTTGGGACGCGTTACAGAAATTCTCACGGTCAAAAAGTTGACTGGTTGATTATCCATCTTTTTCGGGTACTTTAGGTAATTAGCGTTCCACCTCTGGAATCAGACAGAGAAACATCTTGTGCCGCGCGGGCTCCTGTCACGTTCTGACACTCCGGGGAGAGAGAGTCCCTTCTCCTCTAGTTAGCCTCGTCCTTGGAAGCTTCGTCAAAATTCTCCACCAGATCTGAAACAAGAAAATATTGAAAGTGATAAATCGAGGTGTGTGTGTGTGTGTTGTGTGTGTGAGGGGGTGCACAAATGACTCCCAGGCAAAATCCAGGACTAGCATTTATCTGAAACACAATAGGTGTAGGTAATGAATCCCAATTATTTACTTATCTTCCCCCCACGCCTTTAAAAGTGGAGTCAGCAATACTGGAGAATACTTCTCAAAATCACCTTTTGTCAAAATCTCCTCATGATCCACTACCTGACTATTGTGTGCGCTGAAAAAAATCCAGTGTTAATACACAGCCTAGGCTCTGTAAACAGGCATGTTGCAAACTAGGGCTGGTCCCTGTTGTTTAATTTAGGCTTTGTATTACCACCAATTTTTTCCCCTGCTGCACAGACAATATTGACAGCAGGGAGTGGATTGTGGAGGAGATGTTCACTGATCTTGACAACCAGCATTCTCCAGAGTTACTGACTCCACCTTTAACCGACCACAATGTACTTGACATACGAGGCCCCTCACAATCACTGAACGCAGCTGTACAAATTATGGAGGTACAGCATCAAAAAAAAAAACTTGGCTTCAATCACTCCATGAAATGTGAGAAATCTGCCTCATCCAAAGTTCTGGCTCAAAGGGGTTGAGGGGTTAACATGGAAACAATTCTACAGGTCTGAGTCAACATGTTCCTTCAAAAGGGAAACTTAACTCCAATAACATGATGGCCATGGCCGTTAACCCCCGTGCCATAGGGCTTGCACTACGCCTATTGCAGAGTACATGTGTAATCGTTTGTTACATTAGGGAGAACTGGTGTGTGTGTGTGTGTGTGTGAGGAGAGCGAGAGAGAGAGAGAAGTCCTGGGAAAAAGCAAGAGATTATTGTAATGGCAACCTCATGTTTTTCGGCCCATTTTGCTCACAAAGAAAAGCAAACTTGGATCTAGAGATCTTATAAACAATGAACGTGAGATCCAAACACGAAAGCCCTTTCATTGCACCGTCATCTCCAGTCATTGATGAATTCCCCACTCCTCTTATAACCCCCGTTCACAGGCCAAAGGAAAACAAACTCGCCACGGTTATTTAACGAGAGTGAGAAGACCAAAAAGAGAAAAAAACTTTTAAAAAAACGATAATGGACAAGTGTGAAGGACTGAGTTTGATGTGAGACGGGGCCAGACTTTGGCCTTGAGGCGCTCAGTGTTGAAGTAATGTTTTCGTTTGAACCGTAGGATGTGAACGGATAGAGTGAAAAATGAGGCGTTCAAGCGCTCACCTGGAACGTCGTCATCCTCTTCCTCTACCGTGGCGATCGGCGCTAGTCCATCTGACGCTGTGAGGGGAGAAAACCAGCGGGGAGTTTAGAGAGCAGTTTAAAATGGTAAATGACCTCCACTTATATAGCGCTTTTCCCTGGTTTTTCACAGACCCAAAGCGCTTTACATTGTTTGGTACACATTCACCCAATCACACACACTTTCATACACCGATAGCAGCAGCTACCACGCAGGGCACAAGCTAACTATCAGGAGAAATGTAGGGTTCAGTGTCTTGCCCAGGGACACTTGGACAACGTGGCGGGGAGACGGGGGAATTCAAAATTAGGCTGCAGCCCATTGTCTGCTTTACTACAATAACAAAGCATATTCTCAACAGTTTGACTTTTTTCCTCAAACATAAACAGAAAAAACATCAATACAATCTTTACTGTGTGATCTATGCTATGTATATTATAACCTCACAGCTATGAATCTATCTATATTATACACAGCACAAGCCTTGGTATTGTAGTTAAACTGACCCTGTTTGGGCAGGGCCTCTGCCAGTCTCCGGAGGCTGGTCAGACTGTCGGCTCCCAGCTGGTTGAGGATGCCCGGCAGCATCTCCGTCAGCTGCTTGGTCTCTGCGTGGCCCGTGATGGTGAAGGTGTTGGCAGCCAGCGACGCCTGCACTTTGGGGTTGTTGAAGTGGATGACCGTGCCCTGGTTTGTAAACATGTTGACCTGGAAACACAAAGCAAAAGTGACATACCGTTAAAAGACATAATATTTATTTATTTATTTTAATTTTATTCCAGACACAGAGAGAAAACGGTCCATAATACAATACAAAAACAGTAAAAAGACAAACAACAATAAAAATAAACAAAAAGCAGTACTGAAAAGAGATTTAACCTTTAAAAGGTGGTAAGTCAGCGATTCTGGGGAACACTTGTTGTCAAAATCAGTGTTAAAACACAGCCTAGGCTCTGTAAACTGGTGTGTTAACAAAAGGCCCTAACATAGCGAGCAACATGCCCGTTTACAGAGCCTAGGCTGTGTATTGATATTGAATGTATTTCATTCACATTCACACACACACACACACACACACACACACACACACGTAGTGGATCATTAAAAGATTTTCAGTTTTTTGACGAAAAGTGATTTTGATAAACGTTCTCCAAAATCGCTGACTTTACCTTTAGAATCAAAAGGGGGGAAAAACTTGACACAAGCTTTTCTAAACCTACCTCTTCAATACCCGAGATGTTGTTGACGCCGAGTTTCTTTAGGGAGAATTGGAGCTTCTTGTCATCTGCGGTGGCTGTTCTGTGTACGACCTTCTTCTTTCTGCGAGCGCTACCCTGTTTGAAAAAAAAACATATCTGTGTGTGAACATCTAGACCAGGGGCGTCGTTAGCCCTGGGCGTCCGGGGCTATAGCCCCGGATGTTTTATGAATAGCCCCGGATCTTTTTTTTTTTTTTTTTTTTTTTTTTTTTTTTTTCTTTAATAATTTTTTTTTTTTAATAATTTTTTTTTATTATAGCCCCGCGATAACATTCGCCGATTATAAAAGCAAACGTTTGTCCAAAGCAGTCATGTATGTTTTAGATTACTTGATCCAGTTTCTCCCCTGGCCCTGGCAATAGAACAATATCCACATTGCGTTGGAATAGCAACCATCTCTAAGTGAGGAAAGCTGTGAAAGTTGTATGCTAATTTTCGGTGAAATACCATACATATATTTAAAATGTGAAGCAGCCAGTCTGGATCTTTTCTCCATTAACAATAATATCAGGCTGATTTCCATTTGTTCTATTTTAAAAGTACATGCATGCTGTTTTACTGATGTTGAGTGTCAGGCAGGACTTTGAGAGCCAATCAGTTAATTGATTCATTGTTTTTCATAGGCATATACGAGATAACACAAATATGTAGACTGCATTTAATTTTCTATTCCAATGTACCTTTTGTCTCTTGGATGTTTATTAAAGACAAACTGTTCGATAAAGCTGCCAATATATATATATATATTGTTTTAAACACGGTTTATCACAATAAGGGGAGAATAGTTGGCACAGCCTGTACCCTGTATATGTACACACCCACACCCAATGGTCTGCATCCTACTAACTGACGTGCAAAATTTTCTCCGGGGGGGAAACCCCCCCGGACCCCCATAGTCAATGTTCACCCCTGGGCTAAGCCCCCGATGTCTCAAGATCCTAACAGCGCCCCTGATCTAGACCTTTATTATATTTGAACTATTAATGCTTCATCTCCTCAGTTGGACATGGGACTGTTTAGGCTTCAAAGCTGATGGCTGGGTTTTATTTTGGTTCACTCTCCGGCACACTGTTGCTATGTTACGCAAACTGTAGATAAAATTGCTGGTTGTCATAGAAACTACTTGCAAAAATATCCAGAGCTTGAGGTGTGTGTATCTTCACTGTCTGACATCAAAGCCTTTGTCACCATCTCACCTAGTTAGTGTATAAATAAATAAATACACAGTGAGAGCATTTAAAATAGCAGAGAAGGCCAGGTGCCATGTCTAAATATATATTTCTTTTAACGTGACACATTTATTTTGTCATTTACCTTTCCGCCGATGCGGACCTGCGCCTGCAGTTTAGCAAGTTTTTCTTGATTCATAATTGTTTCTTTCATCTGAAAAAAAGAAGAAGGAAGTACAATGAGTAAGAGTGTGTCAGACTGTGACACCAGCGGATCTTTACACTGACTGACAGCCTCTAGGATTAACACACCCTAAAGGCTACAATGAAGTTAAGTTGTGTAAAGCTGTAATATTGTATGTCGTGCAAACATTGCAAATTTACGTTGATAACATGAATTGCAAGGCTACGCTAGACAAGACAAGGCAAGTTTATTTATATAGCAAAAGTCAGACACAAGGCCATTCAAAGTGCTTTACAGGGGCATAACATACATCAAGATTAGACATTAGAAATTGCATTAGAGAGGCAATAAAAAAACAAAGAACAACTACAGGCAGGAAAATTGCCAGAAACATTTCATTTCTCATGCCCTGATCGCGGTTTAAAGACGAGGTTTCTTCAATCTCCCATCACAGCTAGGCTAGACATAAAATATATGAGAGAAATTTAACATGCGCACATTTTTTTGTGATTGCATGCAATTAAGCTATATTTTGCCTTGACTTGGGTATATGAAATGAACCCTAAATCTATTATGTTTTATTTTTTTGTTTGTTTTTTTACACATCAATGAGTCAGTGATCCACTCCATCAAGACTGTACAGAAAGTCAATGACTACATTTACCTGCACAGCAATACTCCAATATGTACCCGGTTAAGATCATTTTCAGAATAAGACATCGACATATCCCCATAGTGTCGTAACCAGCGTATGGACCAGAATATGCTCTGCGGGTAACCGTAGGCAATGTAACATCCTAGCAGGGACTGTAATATAGGTGCAGCTGAACACTAACACTATTAACAAATCATTAAGCACATGAATCGATGCCTGACTTGAGGAGAATGACCTGGTGTATCCATGTACTGCAGGCTCTGATCTCACTGAGACAATCAATGAGGTTTGCAGCATGGCGTTAAAAGGGTGATATAGAAAGAGAAAATGGATGATGGTGGCATAGTGACAGATATCGGGTAAATGATGTGTCTGTCCGTCTTATCAGAGCTTAACGGCTGTGCATAGAATGATCCCCACCCATCTGACAACATTTAATGCGGGTAACACAATCACCACACGCCCTTTGTTTCTTAAATGTAGCATGGATCCTACATTTTGTGTTATTGTGAACAGGGCGCCATCAGTATCACTACTTCACTTTAAAGCACCGTTACTTTCTCTATTGAAAGAGCGTCACTGTCCATTCCCGCACACACAAAGAAGAGTGTAAACAACAATGCATGCATCAAAGTGTATATCGGCCATCTGACACATATTGTAGCTTTTTTTAAACCACGTTGTCCATGCCAGTCTAGTGACATACTACAATGTAGACGCATATTCTCAAAAGGTAAACAATGTGTAAGCACGTGATAAGATGTTAGTAGGAAATTCTTCTTTCGAGACACGCGTGCGCTAGCGGGCTGCAGGTGCTTTGATGTGGGTGTGGTAGTGTAAGAGGTGAGACTGTGTTCAAAGTTCAAAGCGACGAGTAAACCACTGAGAAGCTGTCAGTGCCACAGTTATATTACATTAGCCACCGAAAGCTAATAGCTCCCCATGGTATGTTGTCTATAATATGGACAACAAGAGAAACCAGCAAGATAACACAAAGACTGCGGAAGGAAGGGCCACACAAACACACGCAGCCCCTAACATAGCCCGTCAACTAGCTGGCTAGCGTCGGTAGGTTTGCGCTAACGTTTGCTGACTAATTCAAAGAACCATTGTATCGAAACAAGGTGTGGTTTTGGCTTTTGTGCAATAAGTTATAGGCTAACTTCAGCTAGCGTCTTAGCTCAATGGGGGAAGACAGTGTAGTGGACGGCCTGTCACTCACAGCCACACACACTCACAACCCGCTGGTTAGCACAGTTAGCTTGAAACCTCAGGCACCGTAGCGATAGAAAGGCTTTCGTTTACCTCTCGCCGTCGTATCGGGGGGAAACAGAGCACGGAAGAAGGTAATTAAAGCTCCTCACTGACCTGTAAACTAACAGCAGACACATGCGGGGAGCAAGATGGAAGCGCGAGAGAGAGGAGGGCGGAAGTGACGTACGACGAAAAGCGCAATCTAGCGTTGGGATTTTAATGCCCGGAGTTTGGTTTAACAGGCAACACTCAGATAACACATGCATAGACACAAAGCAATAAACAACAGACTAATATATGAACTATTAAAATACCCAGCAGATTCAACAGAGTACGCCTGTTCGAAGAGGTGGATTTTAAGACATGGTTTGAATGTGGGGAGAAAGTCAGTGTCATGAATGGCTTGTGGGAGAGATTCCAGAGACGGGACTGCATTCAGTTTCTGTGTAAAATCTCCGTTTTAGCAGAGGATGGTTTCGATCCATCGACCTCTGGGTTATGGGCCCAGCACGCTTCCGCTGCGCCACTCTGCTATAAACACTCCATGGATGGGACTCGAATGGTGAGGAATGGATAGATAGATAGATATAGATAGATAGATAGATAGATAGATAGATAGATAGATAGATAGATAGATAGATAGATAGATAGATAGATAGATAGATAGATAGATAGATAGATAGATAGATAGATAGATAGATAGATAGATAGATAGATAGATAGATCGATAGATAGAAGTCAGTTTCATGAAAGGCTTGTGGGAGAGATTCCAGAGACGGGTCTGCATTCAGTTTCTGTGTAAAATCACGGTCACAGCCGTTTTAGCAGAGGATGGTTTCGATCCATCGACCTCTGGGTTATGGGCCCAGCACGCTTCCGCTGCGCCACTCTGCTGTATAGAAGTATATGGGACTCGAACCCTAACAGATTTATAAAAGGCTTTTGGGCTGCCCCTTATTTTGAATATGCCAATATTTTATTAAAATAAATGGAATGATGGGGTGGATGGATGGATGGATGGATGGATGGATGGATGGATAGATAGATAGATAGATAGATAGATAGATAGATAGATAGATAGATAGATAGATAGATAGATAGATAGATAGATAGATAGATAGATAGATAGATAGATAGATAGATAGATAGATAGATAGATAGATCATTTGAGTATTTAATTTCAGTAGTAGCCTACCTTTACACCTATATGATATCACCATGACAACTGCTGTTGGGTATGGTATATTGGGTTTGCTGGCTGTCCAAAATGTAGCAGATATGCAATATTTGAAATTCAAAACCCGGAAATTATTGTTTTGCTGCCCTGTGAATTGCATGAGCACATGAAGGCAAATTAATTCCATATGCAAATTTGCATACGGCACTCTTGTCTCCCCAACTTGAGATCATTTCACCTCTGATGATTAAGATTTCTGCAGTAAAAGTGAAAGGTTATTGAGAGTAAGCGTGACGAGACAGGGGGACATGATATAACTTTTTGCACTCTTTCAGGATTCCACTCTGCTTATCAACCAGTAGATCCACCCTCTGCAAAGTATGCTCTCCAAAATTTATTTTGAAATCATGTGTGGGATTAATCTCGTCAGCTGTGTCTGTTTGTCTTTCAGGTATAATGGAGGTTTTCAGGAAGTTACATTGAAGAAGAAAAAGAAAAACCAGACCGGTGTCATGTCACCGCATTGCATTGTCCATTGAGGCTGCTGTTACTTGAGAAAATGGTGTGATGTCTTTCTGTATTATGTTGAACATCATAAGTACAAAATAGTATGTCAAACTGCTTCACAAACTGCTGGACAGCCCTTTAATAAAATTCACACACACACACACACACACACACACACACACACACACACACACACACACACACACACACACACACACACACACACACACACACACAAACACACACACACACACACACACACACACACACACACACACACACACACACACACACACACACACACACACTTCCCTAAACTATTCTGTAAAATACACACAAACAACAAAGTAAATCATTATTAAATGACCACAACATTGCTCTTACAAGCCATATTCATAATGATAAGTAGTATGTTGGTGTGATTTTGTAAATGTATTTTTATTTATTTTTTGGTCTTGGAATTAGTTTAAATATTTATTAAATTTATAGGAAGTGACTATTTTCAGCACCTAAAACAGTCCCTCTCCTATAGGTTACAACAAATAAATACAATAACTTCAGAAATAAACAAACAATAATGACATTATGTTTTAGATATAAATAATAAACAAGCATAAGCCTTAAGGTGCAGGCTTAAAGACAACATATGCAAGAACACTTGAATCTATTCATAAATGAAATACATAATTAATGATAAAACAATTAGTATTAAACAATGTCTTCTCTCCGTTGTGCACCCCATAAATACCACATGCCCTGACTGATCATGAAGGTTTGATTGTTTAGAAAAATTGCTCTTGTCTTTGTCCGATAATGTCTTAAAAAATGCACGTAAAATAATAAACTCTGGAGTCAAATGCAAGTGAATTTGTCAACTCCAACCCTATGTAACTTTGTGTGTGTCAGAGAAGTGAACATTTTCGAAGGTATATTCTCATAACGTAATAAAAAAACTTTCCTCACAAGAAAAATGTGATCCCTGGAACACTGTTTGAAGTTAGAAAGCTTCCTGAAAAGTTACTGTTTCACTGGTGTTGTTTACAGCAGAAAGGCCCACAGTTTCATTTAAAAACATATTCTGGCTCTGAAAATGTAAACTGACTAGTCCCCCTTCCCTGAAACTACATAGTGCACATTCAAGGTAGATACAAAGCTTTCAGACCCATATTTTAGACATCCAACTATCAAAAAGGATAACAAAAAAGGATGAGAAGAGGTGCATCTGAATGAAAGGATACAATCTGCAACAAGTTTTCACCTTTACATGTTTATTTATACACTATTGAGATCCAATGCAATAAAAATAACATATTTCAAACTTTTATGTAACCAACTTTTGTACTAAAATCCGTGTGAGTGCTGTATTCTTCTATAGTGTGTGTGGCTAATTTTCTCCTCTCCAGTCCGCCTGCACTGCACGCACACTATCTTTGTTTGGCCTTTGTGCGCATGTGATCCACATTAATCACATGCCCCGCAGACCTGCAGCTCTCTCTCTCTCACACACAGACACACACACACAGACACAGACACACACACACACGCTCAGACGGACCTGCCCGGTGACACTCTGGGGTTTTGTCAGAGCAAGAGGCGGTGCAGGGCAGGCCAGGGATCGCGTTGAAAAAGCTAAGTGCTTTCTTGGTACCCCGTGGCACGGAAAACACCCTCGGATCGCAGAGGGGGAATTTAGAAACACTTGAGAGGTGGTTTACCACACACGCAAAACGCTGCTGTCGTAAGTGTCGGCTCAAGGATGAAAACAACACAAATTTACCGCCTGGTCTTCATTCATTTAATGCATTTTTCCTTTTTTTTTCTAGTGATAGTGTCAGTCAGTGCATTCACATAAATTTGAATAGGACTTTTTGGGCGTTGCGTTTTTATCTGTTTGGCGGTCCCTGCAATCTTCGCTTTATTAGTTTGGAATACACTTGCTTTTAATTTGGAACCCAAATCACCAATTAACTCAGGGCGTTATGTTTGTCAAAAACAGGGCAATTTTGAGACAACGAAGTTTCGGCATTAAATTAAAATGTTTGAACTTTTTGGATTTTACTAAATGTTGTAGGCCTATAAAGTTCTGTGGAATACGATGAGACGGAGAGAACTTTTTAATTTGCATAGCGTGCCTTTTAAAGTGTCAAATCAAATTATTTTTTCAATTAAGTTTGATTTAATTAATCCATGATATTGTTTCAGCCGAATGCCATTTCCGATGAGAACACGTGATATTACATCTTCTCACACAAATGTTTATTGATTATGAATGTAGTCATTTAGGCTAATGGACCATGACAACTTAATCGATTAAAACATCATCAGTCTTAACATCAACCAGTTTTATCCATGCAACAATGTCTCCGTGTCTACATAAGATAACACTGATTCATGTTGAAGCATTTTCAAATAAGGCCGGTGCGTAACGCGTGCGTAAAAAGTGTGCCATATACTTTCCAAAAGGTTTCCATCAACTTACACTCTTTACATGTTTTAAAAACCAACTATTAATTGAACCTAAAGTTGATTTGTATTGTAGTAAAGCATATTCTGCTATTTCAAACAGTGAAGGGATGAATAATACATAACATACAGCCTTCAATCAATCAATGCAAATAATTATAAGTGGAAATAAAATTAGAGGAAAATTGTTTGTAATTGTTTATTCAATGCTTTAGGCCTCTAGTTATTAATCTTCTATTATGTGCAAAATGAATTATTATTTATAGAAGCCATATGGTTTAGATATGTCAGATAAACACTCTTCTTTACAATACATTCTTTAGGAAAATGTTATTTCAAGCGAAGTTATAACTAAATTCCTGGTTGTGGCACCTACAGCTGCAAGAGTTTTTAAATCTTTTATTGGCCATAAGTGTTTTTTTATTGTGAGGCAAGTTCTCCGCTAGATGGCGCTGGCCAAATGTGAACCAGTAGAAAAAGTTACTTGAGTAAGTGGCCACACAACACACACGCAGCCTGAAAACCACACATCAGTTTGGAAGAAAGTCACGAGAAGCGTGTATAGACTTTTATTATTTATTAGAAGTTAGAAGAATTACAGTTCTTTAAATGCGACTGAAACTTTTTGGGAACCGAAAAGGTGAGAGAAAAATTGCACATAAGTTTTTGTAAAGTTTTTTTTCTTTTAATAGTTTGATGAAACTCACTCTGAGTTCAATATTCTTTGGGTAAATGTGCTTTTTTTTCTTTTATATATAATTTATTTATTTTTTTTTTTTGCTAAATATAGGTACCATTTCTGCTGATATATGAATAAACTAACTCACATTTGAAGGCAATACGGCTGAACGGCAACACGTGTGTCGTCAGTGTAAAATCAAATCAAAAATAAAATGTCTTTATTAACAAGCCAACTCGATTACCTCATTCTTACTCATCTCGATTTACTAATCCATCAATGACTGGAAAACCATACGGATACTAGTTTTTAAAATGCAACAGTCATGACTAAATGAGCTTCACGTGTTTTAACCAGATTGATTGCAATATTCAATCCATGATAATATACATATGGTTTTTACACACTTTCTGCAATTCATAACATTTTTCATTCTATATCTAGCTTTGATAAACCTACATACATGTTTTTTTCTTTTATTCATTAGGCTTCATAATCGTAACTCGTCAAATAAAATAAATAGAAATTAGTGAAATATATACACACACACACACACAAACACGCAAACAGCAGCATGGCCCAGACGCACGGCAGAGGCCTTATATCTAGGGCTTGCATGCTCTGCGTGACCCGTGACTGATTCGAGTTAACAGCTGACTCTTTTCCATTACAAATGGCTCGCGGATAATCTAGATAACTACCGGATCACGCAACCTGAGCTGCCTGGATGTGCTGCACCAGTCTCCCGCACATCTATCTCAGAATGAGGCAGCCATGATGCTAAATATTAAGGAATCTTATTTTTTGAAATTTGAGATTTGAACAACCTATTTTTATTTTTTGGGGTATTTATTTATTAATTAATTTAATACAGAGAGTTTTAAAACATGCGCATGCTCCCTTTACACACTCAGCTTAAATAAATAAGACGGTTGTCAAAATATCAATGGCCAAACTAGTAATGACGCTTTCTTTACAAGGCGTTTTTCAATCTTCTTCTAAGATCTAATTTTGCGCAAAACACTTTTGCTGCAGCTGGAATACAAATCTTCAGATCAGAGTGGACTGCAGACCATTTAAAAGGATAAAAGGATTCATGCCACACCAAACTCTTTTTCTTTCTTTTTTTTACCACAAATTTTCAAAGACTTTTTTTTTTCTTATTTCATTTTTTTCTCCCTCTTTTCATTCGCCTCGGTGACGTTTCCCCGGCCATGTGATCAGGGCGGCGGTATATAAATAAGGACAGAAGATCCGCCCCTTCTGTGATTCAGGTCTGGACCTTTTTGCAGGTTTTTCTCCAGGCTGTCGGGACCCTTTCGTTCAAGGGCGGCGATCATAATAATAATAAATAATAATAATAATTCCCTAAAACTGAAAACATATGGAAATAGCGATAAAAACAGGAGGACATCTCTCAACGGCGGCGACACGTGCTCCTCTCCTCTCCTCTCCCCCTCCTCCTCTCGCTCATATATGAGTTTTTGAAGAGCGAGAGGGCTGGGCATCTCGCGTGCATCTCATAGTCGCCTTCCTCTTGCTCATCTGGCCCGTCGGTTGGAGCTCTAGAGGCGCACAGCCGGTGTATCTGCACCATGACTCTGAGCTCGGAGATGTCCGATGCCTCCATCCTCTCGGAAGAGACCGACATAGACGTGGTGGGCGAGGGCGAGGATGGGGACAACAACCACCACAGCCACCACCGGACGCGCTCCTACATGGACGAAGTGGCCCAGATGCAAGACGAGGAAGACGGCATTCTCCTGGCCGGCTCTCCACCTCCATCCGACGGCGACGGCTCTTCCACCGCTGCCTCGCCGGGGGACCATGCGTCCTACAAGCCCACCGGAGGCAAGAACACTCTAGTGAAGCCCCCGTACTCCTACATCGCCTTAATCACCATGGCCATCCTGCAGAGTCCCAAGAAGAGGCTCACACTCAGCGAGATCTGCGACTTCATCAGCAACCGCTTCCCCTACTACCGGGAGAAGTTCCCGGCGTGGCAGAACTCCATCAGACACAACTTGTCCCTGAACGATTGCTTCGTGAAGATACCGAGGGAGCCCGGGAACCCTGGGAAAGGCAACTACTGGACCTTGGACCCGGAGTCGGCCGATATGTTTGACAACGGGAGTTTCCTGAGACGGAGGAAGCGCTTCAAGAGGCAGCAGGCGCAGGATTTGCTGCGGGAACACAGCAGCTTTCTGCCGGCCGCTGCTGCGTATGGGTACGGAGTTGGACCGTACGGTTGTGGAGGTTACGGCATCCAGCTGCAGTCCTACCACGCACACAATGCACTTTTCGCTTTTCAACAGCAGCAGCAACAGCAGCTCATCAGCAGCACATCTCCAGGCATTCACACCCGCACTCGGGAACCATTATCCCCGCGCCGTCTTTGATGCCCACCACCACTAATACCACGGACTTAGCCAGGAGTAGGTTTTACCCCCATCACCTCAGTCCAAGTCTGGGTAGCGTGCAGGCTGCTGCGGTAGCCCCCGTGCAGCACAAGTCCAGTTCCCCAGTGCAGCGGTCTCCCTTCTCCATAGAGAGTATCATTGGAGGGTCTATGAGCCCCTCAAGGACTTCTCCGGTAGTCGTACCGATCTTACCGCCTTCCTTGGGGCCTCCTTCGGCGGCCAGCCAGACGCAGAGCGCGGTGCACCCCTCCGGAGGCTGAAAACTTTCCGACTAGAGTTGTCAGCGGCTAAATGGTTAAATGTCTTCCCAAGAAACTTTTCAACAAACTTTTCGAGAAACTTTTTAACACAAAAAAAGAAACCGCAACAAAAACAAAAAAACGCTCCTCTTTGAAGGTAGGATTATTTTTGTATGTTTATTTGATAGCACGCAGCTGAATGATGGACATAAACAAACACTATTGGTGCCTATATTCATGCTGTTTTAAAAAAAGAAGAAGATATATATTTATGTTCATTGTTTTCGGTGTGTGAATCAAGACTTTTGACCAGCACGAACTTTTTCTTGTATTGTCCATCAAAGTAAAATTTCGTTTCAGTCACTGTTTTAGGGCGTCTCAGGATCTCGACTTAACAGACAGGTTATTATAAATCACATGTTTAAAATAGGCTAATAATGTATTTGTGTCAAACACACCCTTGTTTTTTTTAGTTTGGCAAATCAAAACATTTTTTTTTAACAATTTTGATTTGATCTTTGTATTAAAAAAACACAGAGAGCAAAGTCATAGCGTTTATAATAATATGCAGTGTGTGTTTTATTTCAGTAATAAAAAAGAAAAACATTGTACATTTTTTTGGAAAAGTTTTGTGTAATTGAAGTGTGATATTTTTACACGGTTTGTTTTTTTCAACAAGAATAAATTTCGTTTTGCAACAAAAGATAATCAAGTTCGTTTGGAAAATACATTTATTGAAAAGCGTTGGACTTCCTAGACCTATACTATATTAATGTACTATTCTATAAGCCTAGATTGCCAGGAAATATTACGGAAAAATCATAAGCTATAAGTGTGTATGATTTTCTTTACATTGGAATTATGCTAGCTGACAACAATCTATGGCTGGGTTTACAACTGTTTTTGCTTTGAATAGGGTTCTGCAAAGTGTTTCACTTACACATTGTATTTGTGTGTGTGTGTGTGTGTGTGTGTGTGTGTGTGTGTGTGTGTGTGTGTGTGTGTGTGTGTGTGTGTGTGTGTGTGTGTGTGTGTGTGTGTGTGTGTGTGTGTGTGTGTGTGTGTGTGTGTGTGTGTGTGTGTGTATGTGTATTTCCTTAGCCTAAAAAAATAAAATAAAAGTATTTTATTTAGGCTTAAAAAATGCACTGGTCGGTTTGCTTGGAAGTTGCACACACATAGACAGTGCTGTAGTGTATACACACATTTTGGATCATGCGCACACGAGGCCTGCGTGTCCATCTGACCTCTCTCACACACTCATCCTCGTAATTACGGTGAAGGTGTCAGTGGGGGTGAGACAGGGGCTGTGTTTGTCGCCGCTTCAGGTCGCTGATTACACTGAGAAAACAACCCTTCATCCATATTTCATTATCTGCTCTTATTTGACACGTTTTTCTTTCCCCTTGAGAAAAAGGAAATGTTGCTTGCGGAAGTGTGTGTGTGTGTGGTTTTGTGTGTGTGTGTGTGTGTGTGTGTGTGTGTGTGTGTGTGTGTGTGTGTGTGTGTGTGTGTGTGGTGTGTGTGTGTGTGTGTGTGTGTGTGTGTGTGTGTGTGTGTGTGTGTGTGTTTGCGTGCCACCGGGACAAATAGGTTATGATGTAGTGGTTGTTTAAAAGCCACCTTTTACGCACTCACCTTTTTAAGTATATTCAGCCATAATACGCAGCTATATTTGGGGCCTTTTTTTCGCCAAACATATGAGCGTTTCTTTTGGAATATAGTGACTCACACATCTCATATAAAGTGCTATTTATTAGGCAGAAGGACACAATGTAAGGAGTTAGGCCTATATAGTGAAGACAGACCTAAAGCGTTCATTTCAGAAGCAGGTGCATTTAGCTCAGGGCTGCATGTGAAGTCAGACCAAATACGCTTGATGAAGTGGTGGGTAAAAGCCACCTTCACCCACTCACCTTCTGAAGTGTTTAGCCTATAGGCCGAGGCATGCTTTATAGGACCTTTTACATATAATAGTTTATTTGTAATAAAATACGAAATGCTTTTTTTACGCAGTGCCTACTTCTGCGTAAAAATAGCACGGGGCACTTTTAAATATTAATACGGCATTGTAAGGAGCTGGAGTGAGTACAGACCTAACCCATTAATTTCAGAAGTAGGTGCATGAGCTCAATGCTGCATGTGTAGTCAGACCTCTTCTTTTTTTATTTATTTTTTGTTAATATTTCACGAGCTTCCTGGTAGCGTGCGCAGCCCTTCACTGTGTTCCAGCCACTCTGTTTGCTTCCGTGACCGGACGTGTGCGCCCGTAGACTGCGTGTGTCCGCCTCCCTGATTCACAGCAGCGTGTGTGTGAGCATAGTAGTAGAAAGAGATGATGGCTAAATTGGTGCAGCGCTTAGAGCCAGTTCACTGGGCCACGGGAGGACAGCTATTGCGTGATGATGTAACACGCAATGCGAGACAGTCAGACAGGCACACACTGACACACACACGCAACACACACTGAGTAGAGAGAGGGAGAGAGAGAGAGAGCAGCAGCGGGGAAGGAGGTCAGTTGTACTGTTTGGACTTGTTTACAAATAGAGAAGGTTATACAGGGGGAAATAATCATCAGTGCAATAAGACAGTCGCGTGTGATTTTTTTTCTTCTAATCAGTATCATCAATATAAGAATCCTACAGGGATTTTACAATGTGCCTGGGGGTCAATACTAAATTGCAATAGGCCTATCGTATTTTTATGGTATGCCTAATATAGGCACTATCTAGATATTACACTCAGTTTGAAACACCAGACGTGTGTATTACCGAGTATATTCAATAGTGAATTACTAGCCTACAACGACCCTCTCGTAGCCTACGTTATGGCGTTTCATGTGGTGGCCTAGGCATATCTGAACTATTTCTATTTCTCTCTTTACGTATGGGGAACAGTAGGCTATGTCCATGGTCCTGCGTAATTAAGCCGTGTTTTACCTATTGCTCCTATAGGCTATTTCCCATTGCAATGACTTATCTGTATAATAGTATTTGTAAATAGGCTAGTTGGAAGGTTGTTCATGCTAATAGTAGCCAACAGTAGGGTGTGCGTGTGTAGGTCCAGACGCCGCCATCGGCTCTGAATAATTTACAAGGTTCGCTTTAAAACACTGCCATATAGCGAGCTTTCTAAACAGACGAATGTAGGTCTCTGTATTAACTCGTAGCCGACGTTTCGCTGCTATTTTTACAATCTTTAAGAAAAAAGCCTAGAGCATCTCAAGGGAGTTCATGGATGAAAAAAAAGTAGGCCTACAAACATAAAATGATATCGGCCTATGCGTGCGTAATTGACGGCTTCTATCTATCTATCTATCTATCTATCTATCTATCTATCTATCTATCTATCTATCTATCTATCTATCTATCTATCTATCTATCTATCTATCTATCTATCTATCTATCTATCTATCTATCTATCTATCTATCTATCTATCTATCTATCTATCTATCTATCTATCTATCTATCTATCTATCTATCTATCTATCTATCTTTCTATCTATCTATCTATCTATCTATCTATCTATCTATCTATCTGGTTGATCAAGAAACGAGAAAAACAAGTTTTATTTTGGCTTAAATGTTTCTCCTGCTGCCAGTCACTTTGAACTTAACAGAACCACATCTCATAAAAATATTGCTCCGCTTTTAATTCTTCCGGAAATAAACTTGCCATTTACTCCATTCTTATTCTTATTATTTAATTGTATATAGGCCTACACAGCCTTTTAGAAATCCAATTTAATTCATAATTGTATCCACTAATTATATAGACAAATCAAACTGCCTAATATTTCAAATAAAATCATTTGAAAAAAGTCATTATGAGTGTTTTAGAATGGATCAGTTAAAAGATACTGGTTTTATCGAATGCAACAAGAAGGAAAAAAGACAATTGAAGACGTGCAATCTCCAGACCTCGTGTTAAACTGTCTGTAACGATCACGGATCTCATTAAGTGTTTTGACATGCGCAGCAGCAGTATTAACATGGGCAGAATATTCGTATTCGCCCTGCAGTAAAAAAAAAAAAAAAAAAAAAAAAAAAAAATGAAACAAAAAAACATGGGTTGCGTTCCGAATCGCATACTCTTTCTTTTTTCTATTCTACATACTACATCCGACGATAAAAAGAATCTAGTTAGGATGCAGTAGACATACTATTGGGACATACTTTTCTCTCTTATTTCATCATAACATTGCGCCTTGATCTTGCCTCTTGGTTTAATATCCGTCGCATCCCCGTTTGTTTTCATAACATGGACCTATAGGCTTCGTCGATGTTACGTCACTTCACGTGCGCACTGGATTGTGGGTCAGAATCGCCCAAATAGGATGCACTTTTCAACACTAACAATCTTGGCCGCATGAAGTAGACCATCCGGGTATTCTAACCATCCTAAATCTGGCCACAAGAATCGGGACATCCTAAATCTTTTTTCTACATACTATATAGTAGAAAGTATGCGATTCGGAACGCAACCATGGAGGCTTTTCCTGACATGTCATGGATCATGTGGGCGTCAGCCTCCTCGAGCATGACTGAAGCTCAGTTAGCAGTTTATCCTGCCGGGTCACAGGTCATGAGGAGCAGCGGATAAAGCACCACACTCAGCCCATAAAACACACTGGGCTTTTAGGCTAAATGTGTTATAGGGCATTCGGGAGCCTTGAGAATAATCTATATTTCAAAGGAAAGTCATAAAAAAAGACTTTGGTCACTTTGGTTATAAACCTTTGGGCCAGTACACGGGTCATTTGGGCAAGCACCTTTGGGCACCAATACATGTTCAAATCCTAACTGAATGAATAGGGCTCAGATGGACCTATCAGCTTTGGGCATCACTTGACACAGCAGCAGAAGTGTGTGGTATACACACAGAAAGATGGCAATGACTTTCGAGGATAAATATATATATACAGGATGGAAACAACTGTATATGTGACTGTATGAATAGAAAATAGGATATTTAAAGGGTTATTCTGGCTTAAAATGGGTGAAATAAAACAGACAGATAAGATAATAATTGAGAAATGAAAAAGTCAAACACATTTTTTTGCTCCTCTCTCTTCAGTCTTTTTTTCAGATTTATTTCCAACGGTCTGTTGTTTTGATGATCTTTTATTTTTGTATGAATAGGATCAACACTGCACGAGAGCTTTAACTTATTTATGACCCTTTTGCTGTAAAAATGTAGGATTTTCAAAATAAGATTTTTTGTTTTACTGCAGGGAACATATTTTAATAAGTAAATAACTGCAATATAAAACACCTTTTTCACTCATGGCAAGGCAAGGGAGGTTTATTTGTACAGCACAATTCAGACACAAGGCCATTCAAAGTGCAGGGGCATGAAATACATCAAGATTAGACATTAGAAATTGCATTTAAGAGATAGTAAAAACTAAGAAAATACATCAAGATTCAAGATAAGACAGTGATTTAGACAACGATGTAGAATGGCTGCAATAAAGTAAAAAAAAAACGTTTTGCGTAACATAAAAAAAGTACAGATGTTTCTGGCCTTTTAATGCCTCTATAAAATGGAACATTATTTACGACACCATCAGGTGTATGAAGTTTAACTGAAGTCCACAGTGAGGTGAATCACAATGTTTATATGTTTTTTAATTGTTCTATAAAATAATAAATGACAATAATTACAGTAAGAATTATCATCAGAATAATCTTTATTTATAGCACAGATCTATGCAACCTAATTCAATACTTGTATACTCACAAAAAAGTTATTATGTATTAACTTTTTTTTTTACTTTTTAAAACTTTTCAGAGTCAAACAGCAATAAAAAAACTAATTCTAATGAATAAATATTAATACTAATTAAACATACATTATTAAAGAATGATAACTTAAAGTAAAAAGTTATATACATTAAAATATTTGGACAAAAAAAAACACTGAGAAATAATGTGCTTATGTGCATCTGTACATTTGAAACAACTTTTATATATATTTGTATTTTGAAGTTTATTATAATGTATTTTCATCTTTTATATTTGACAAAATAAGGCACAATAATACCAATCAAAATATCTTTAAGTCAATATTATGCATCTTTTAATACACATTCATTAATTTCATTTATTTGTTAAAGGGACAATGCAAATTGATCAATATAACTGTAAATGTGTCTCGATGTCAAAATATTACATTTCAACAGTTATCGCTCGGATCGGTAACTTTTAGTACGAGGCAATAATAACGTGTCTAAACCTTGAACATCTGTTGATGTGTGATGTATGGCAAACAGGGGAGAGAAATATGAAAGAGAAAAAGAGAGCAATTGAGAAAAAAGGGAGTGAGTACATGGAATGAGAAAAAGAAGTGTAAAAAGGAGTGAATACCTCCCAGGGAGGTGCAGAATCCCTCCATCTGCTATTCAGTGTATGGAACGGTCGCTACACTTATCCCCTCACTCTAAAAGGAGCTCCGCTTTCCACCCCATTAAAAAGTTTGGGAACTAATGCCACCCCTGAATACTGGCCTAATTAGAGGCTGCTCAGAATTGCAAGGACCTGCTACAGAAGAGTGGCTCTGGGATGGATTCTGCTGCTTTGCACCCTTTTGTAATGCCATCGTTTTGCTCTTTCTTTTTCGGACCCATTACAACTCTTTCTTTCTTTCTTTTTCTTTCTTTCTTTCTTTCTTTCTTTCTTTCTTTCTTTCTTTCTTTTTTCTTTCTTTCTTTCTTTCTTTCTTTCTTTCTTTCTTTCTTTTCTTCTTTCTTTCTTTCTTTCTTTCTTTTTCTTTCTTTTCAACAGAGTTCGCCAACAAAGGCTTTCATCAGTTTTTAGCACTTTTGATCCACCCTTTAAAGGTGCACTACACCGTTTCAGAGGAGGGGATTTGATTACATTCGCAGAGCCTGCAGTTCGTTTAAAAAAAAACATGTTTTAAAAACTTTACATGTAATTCTTTAGTAGTGAATAATTCTATCATCATCATCATACCTTTAACCAAATGTAAGGATCTGGTTGTAAACAAAACTGTGGGCACTGCTGCTGTAAACAACAACAGTGAAAAAGTAACTTCTCAAAACAGGGATCCAAAATTGTCTCTTCAGTTACAACAATATAACTTTAGAACATTTGAATTTCTTTACACAGCCAAAGTGACGTAGTGCACCTTTAACAGATACACACAGTGATGGTGAATGGACAGCAGCCAGTGACGAATAAACATAAAATGATGAGACTTACAGTTACAGCAACAGTTTGAATAGAGAGACGCGTAACGTGCTGTTTGACGGAGGAATAAAAACTCTCTGGCTCGGGGCCACCTCAGTGCAGACAGGCCAAGGAGGAAACACACTGAGCTTTCACCACTTCATGAGGTGCACAGCATAGACGCGTCCTTGCACATCATTTATTTAAGTGAAGACATTCGGTGGGTGTTTTTATTTGTTCTACAATCTTTGCTGTCTCACCTCGGCGTGAACTCGCAGAATCCGGGATCTGCTGCAGAATTATGTTCCTGCCTCTCACTGCATTTCTTTTTTGTGTTAGCCTCGCACACGTGTTTGCTTTGGCATGCTAGCCTCTCATACAAACAACCAGAGGCCCTCCGTATAGCTTATATCCATCACGCTGAAGAAATGTGCAGAAATGTGATGATAAAATAACAGAGCCCGGGCTCGGAACAAACCATTTGTTACAGCCAAATTTATTATTCTGTCCTGTCTTGAAACAAAGTACAGAGGTAACCTAGACATCTCCTACTTAGGTTACAACAATAAATAGAAACTAGAAAATGTAGTCTGCAAATGGAGCCGCGGCAATCTCGGGGGCCAATCGAAAAAAAAGGCCCCCAAAATAAATCCCGGACGCTCCAACGACTTCTGTGTGATGTCATCGCTGCTGTTAAATCCTGCTGACCGTTTGCATCCTACACATCATTTAGCATCATCCTATTACCGTTGGAAATGGGGGAGGGGGAGAGGGGGGGGTCTGCCAAAAGAAGCATTGCTTAAGTTTCGACTACCAACTTCAGGCTTGATTAGTTACATGCAACAACGCCTCTCGGTCATAAACACTTCAGCGGGCGCCTTAGCTGCCCCTCCATCATGGTGACACCCACAGGTAATGCACACCGACCCGACGGCTGCAGCTGACACAAGGCAGAACCTCAAAAACATTTCCCTTAGAGCAAGGACCCTGGCTTCTTCTAAACACAGACTGCCAGCAAACTCTATACAGCAAACACAGAGTGGGGGCACACACGCAAGGTAAATAGGATATATTCAAAACCAGTGGACTTGGAGAGATGAAAAGGTCCTGCCCGTTTAATTTGTGTGTGAGGGTTGTGGTGTTGTGTGTGTGTGTGTGGGTGTGTGTGTGTGTGTGTGTGTGTGTGTGTGTGTGTGTGTGTGTGTGTGTGTGGTGTGTGTGTGTGTACTTGTCCAGGAATCTTTGTGAGGACCAGTTTTAGCTTCTAACAATCGGGGTGAGGACATTTTTGAAAAAGTGAGGACATTTTGCCAGGTCCTCTTACCTTCAAAGGAGCTGTGTTTGAGGGTTAAGACTAAGGTTGTAATAGTTCATGTTAGATAGGTTAGGTTCGGGTTAGGCATTTAGTCCTGATGGTTAAGGTAAGGGCAAGGTGCTCTACACAATGATTATGATGTCAGTGACGGACCTCACAAAGATAGACGTACAAGGATGTGTGTGTGTGGCTCCTGCCTGTATATGTTCATGTCTAGAACGTGTGTGTGTAGTTCAAACTTCTGGCTTCCTCACACACACACACACACACACACACACACACACCACACACACACACACACACACACACACACACACACACACACACACACACACACACACACACACACGCAGCTTCAAGTTTGAAATTTCAGTCTGCATCCTCTGCGTTATGTCATCTGTTTCTCATGACGATTGCCTTGTCACTCAAAAAATGGAAGAAAAAAAAACACATCAACACTGGAAGCCACCCATGTAGGCTCTACCATTCTACTCCTCACTTTTCCCGTTCCCTAAATATCCTTCCCCCCCTTTCTCGAAACATTCCCGTCTGCTTGTATATTTCTTTCCCTTCTTCCATCCCATCCTCCTCTCTTTCTCCAGCTCTCCGGCTCATTGACTAAACCACAAAGTGTCTTGGTGGATGACTGGGGATCTGGGGGAAGACACTGGGATGGGGGCTACACACATTTTAAGTGGTTCGGGGTTTGGGGCCACCCCACTACTTTTTCTGTGTCGCTGATGTGTCTTCCCCAGTCAGACGTTTGGAAGTCCGCCCCGAAGCTGTCTGGATATTTGACATACGTGCTTTCTCTCTCAACCCTTCACAGCAACACAATCGTAACCCTTTCCCTAAATTAGATCCAGAGATTTTTTTTTGTTAGGATGCACTCACACACACAACTCTTGGGTCTTGTGATGTGTTGTAGACCTGCCTTTGCCAAAATGTGAGCCACATGAAAAAGGCAACAAAACCATGACCCTCTGCAACGTATTAAGGATCTGAGCGTTTGATTTCCGGATCGCCCGCATGCATGGTTATGTATGACATTGTTCGAGGTGAGGAAAACCCCTTGGAAAAGACACGTTCTTTAGATTGTCAACTGGCCTCTGAGTCATAAGAGTGGTAATGTCTGGTAGAAAGAACAATAGCCTGGGGGGTAGGAAATGCCATATATATATATTAGTGGGTATTCAAGTGTTTATTTCCCAAAGTCTACTGTAATGTGTGCACTTTACAGCTCATACAAGCTCAAGACTGGCAGTCAATCTTATGTCACTTTAGAAGGATTTTTTTCCTGTGAGATTGATGGAAGTTTTTTCGCCCCAACCCTTTCCCACTTTTTAAGAATAATAAAAAAGAAAACCGAGACGGAGAAGTGCAACAACAATGTTGACTCTCTCAAAGGGAGGAAGAGAAACTGGAAAAACACTGTGTATCCATCCTAGTGAGATCCTAGCTGGAAACCTCAGCGTCAAAAACTCTCTATAGAAAACATCACACTGGCAGGATCTCACTCAAAGTGGGAAGGGTTAGAAAAAAAAGAGATGCCGTTTCTATTGGATACTTCCTCCCATGGCAGTAGGCACTTCCTGTTCCCCGTCACAACATTTTCCGGGGCCTCTATCAAAGTAGAACCTCGCCGAAGGGGGGCGACCAGCGGTGGGCCCCCGTGCTTCAGGGTGGCCAAGCTTTGCCAATTCTGAGAGGATCTCTGCTGGGTATGTGAGGTGCCTCCACTAGCAGGTAACTGGATATATATACATGTGTAGATATCTATGTATTCAGGGCACAGCAGGGTGCAAGCAGACCTGCTGAAATGTAGCCTAACTCCAATGTTAGCACAGGCTAATTTTACTGGCTGAATTTTTAATGCAATTCTTCTGCTGTCTAAAAGCTAAATATACCATTGATCAGGGGTGAAAAGCTGCACTCATACAGAGCTTTTAATGAAATGCAACAGTTCACAGAGTAGTAAAGAGGTCCATCTTGTGTGTTTAGTGAAGTTTCATAATGTGAACTCGCTTCCCAGTTTGAATCGACGATCAGTCTGATTGGGGGGTTTGTGTTCATGTTTTATCTCCAATGCAATAAGTGGCTCACTTATGCTTCCATTTCTGCCCTCTCGTATCAGGCGAAGCTGGAAAAGTGTTTTTTACACACCCACCCATCTACCCTCGGTGCACACACACTCTTAAATGTGAACATCAAGACTAATTACCACCATCCAATAGTGGTAATTCAGCGTGATAATTATGCGAGCAGGAATCTACCGACAGCAAAATAGATTTTTTTCCCTTACCACAAATCAGTTCTGTTCATTCTGATGGCCACTGGTTAAAAGAGCTACCCACTACCGTTTATCTTATTTCTTATCATAATTTACATTACAAATTAACAAGATCAGTTCACATATTACAATTCAACTTAAACTCTGCATGGTGTGCTTGGATTTGTTCTAATATTTTTGGTAAGAAATATTGTTACATTTTTTCTGATCATAAATGACATGTGAAAGCAAACGAGACCATCAGTGCAAAGAATGCTTTTTTTATATAGACTTCTTAATGCCTTTGTCATGGGTGTACGCTCACCCAGGGACAACAGCTTGCATAGTAAAAACACTACCGCTTTGGTCCAAAGGGGGCGCAAGAATGAACAAAAACTCAAAATTCCTCGGAGCACCTTTAACAAAAACAGACTGACCACACGAAAAATTAATAATAACTAGTGCAGTGCCCGTAGGAAGCAGTTAAACAAAGAAACATATTAGACAGTACATTTGGCTGCTATCAGTGATGGCTAATTTTACAATGTTAAAGGTTATTATCAGTAAGTTACTTTGTAGAAGTTGGCTATAGAGTAGGGCAACATTCCTTAGTGTATTGTGTAAAGATAACCACAAACTAATTCCATGTGTTTTGTTAAGTGAAATGAAACAGAAAATGTGTTAATTAATTAAGTGTTGAATCCTAAAGAAGAATCGAGCTGTACAGGTGTTACCTATACAATCTGATATTATGGTACCTTGCAAACTGCCATCCATACTGCACAATGCACTCAAACTTACAATCAGTTGCCTATATAGGCTAGTAAATGGCTGCACTGTGTATAAAAGGAGGCTATGCTGCACACCATGACAACATTGTCAACCCCATTACCATTAGGCTACTGTTAGGTATTTGAAAGATAAGACAGAGTTTGGATAACTGTATTAACGTTACTGTGTCAGTAGCAGTCAGCTGTCTGTGTGGTGGGGGGGGGGGGGGGGGACTTGTGTGCGCGCGGTCGCGCTCGGGCTTTCAGTTTAGATTTTAAACGGATATAAAACATTTTGTGGAAGCATCCGAGACCGTGCTGTATTATTACAGTGAAAATAGCGTGAAGTGCAGTCTTTACCACTAAAGTGGACAGGTGGAGCAGATGAGGAGTTGATGAGGAGTTGTTGAGGAAGTAAGGCTGTGTCTGTCTGCTGTGTGTGTGTGTGTGTGTGTGTGTCCCACTCGTCAGAGGGAGGCGGGGTTTAGTCGGCTCTGTGCGCACATAAGCTACTATTCGCCAGCATGATATAAATATGATAACTTCTACAACTTCAAAATGAAGGATGAAGGATGAAGGATGCACACCTTCGTGCTGTGTTTAAGCAATATCCGGAAGCTCATGCCGATCTGACCAAAACTCAGAGAGATATGCGAGCCACAGACAGACACACAGACACACAGACACACAGACAGACGTTTCTTGCTTTATAGATAGATAATGCGTATACAGAGGTTCAGTTTTTTGGCCTTTTATGTTCATTGTTTGGCCAGGTGTTTCCTAAAAGGCTCTTTGCTAATTTACTGTAGCTCATTCTCTGTATTTTCCCTGGTTTCTTTCCCATTAAGCAACCAAACAAATGCTTGACAACTTGAACCTTATATACTACCACACATGGCATCTAAAACATTTTGACATCTTTCTCATTTTCACTCTAACAATATTTTGGCTTTGTTATGCTGAACATATGCAGTGCTTCACTAATTGTGGACTGCCGCATGTGAAGCCTGAAATAACAAATCTCTAAATTGGTTGAAAGTCTGTATTTGTTTCTCTTGCCCGTGGACGTTTCTCAAACGATGCCCTTGATGGTCTTCACTGGCTGTTTATTCTTTACTGATTCATGTACAGAGCTGCTGCGGGCCCCTGTGTGCAGCCAACTCAAACACCGTAGAATAATACATTTGGAAACTTTCAACAAAAACTGGGATTACCGAGCGAGTTTTTTGTTTTCTAAAGCAAAGTTATTAGGTGCCAGATAAGCACAGTTGAATATTTTGACAATAAGTGAGACAGCTTATGGCGAGTTTACTTTTGAATAGAGCCCTGGTATGTTTCCCCCCCCCCTCAAGTCACCAGAAGGAGAGCCCCCTCCATGTGATCATTAACGAGAACGTCTGCTGGAAGTGGAAGGGGAATCTTGGGTTATTCCTGAGACACGTGAGCCCACAATAAGAATGAGACTTTTAAAAGGGTCAGTATACAGTTTCAGAGAGGGGGGTTTGTTTACATTTGAAGAGCCTGCAGTAAGTTTACAAAACATATTTAGGCTACTCTAAATGGAATTCTTAGTATTGAATAATTCTATCATCATGAATAAAAAAAATATATTTTGAGGAACCTGGAACCAAACGTAGAATGTGTTTGTGAACAAAACTGTGGGCTCAGTACAGTACCTTTTCAGGAAGCTTTCTAATTTCAAACAGTGTTCCAGGGATCTAATTTTCGTTTGAGAAAGGTTTGTTTATACTGTGATAAGAATATACCTTAGAACATATTAACCTCTCTCACACACCCAAAGTTACATAGTGCACCTTTAAACTCGTAAAAAAAACAAAACAAAAAAAACCTGTAATCCTAGACCAAATCGTCTGAAACGGCGTGCAGTCCGGATGCAGCCAGCAGTAGCAACAGCTCTTGACAGCTGTGCCTTCTCTGCTAGCTTGCTGCGCGGCTCGTTGTTTTCACAGTAGCTTAATTGATTCACTGGCCGTACTGGACTCCCTCTACTTGATCCCCCCCCTCCCCCCATCCTCTCGCGTCACTCTGCACTCAGGTGGAACGAGGCTTGTAGGGGGGGGGGGGGGGGGGGGTCCAGAAAGCGGTCTCTAAGTCCGGCGTTATGCACACATATGCTACACAGATCAGCGTGTTTCCATTTCAGAGGGGATAGGGTTACTGTGTACTGTGGAAGGGGAGAGAGGGGCTGAAATTCAGTGTTGCTGTTGCTTGGCTTGGATGGTGCTATAGGATGTCACAAAGAAGTCTATACGCATAAATCTGTTAATTCTGAACGCTATGGTCATTTGTTAGCTTTCCTCCCCAAAGTACCTCACACTTCTCCATGCCTCCCTTTAAGTGTTGTAACAGTTGAATAGGCTAGGTCAGTTTTAAGGGGGGATTTAAAGGTCACGTATTATGCCAAAATGTGTGGTTTTTCCACATTAATATGGGTCTCCAGTGTGACTAGAGATGATCTAAGTATGAGAAAAAAACTACCATTTATCTTCTTCTCTACCTCCATCTGAAAAACATGTGTTCAAAAACCCCAAGTCAGATCTATGATGTCATGAGGGGAGAAGCCACACCCCCTCTCACTACCAACTTAACTCTACACTACCTCCACCTGTGATAAGCACTTCCCCAGATTGCCCCGAATTGAAACAAATCAACAGGTAGATTCTGGACCAATCAAAGCAGACTGGGCTTCAAAAGACAGGCTCTAAAACAGAGCGTTTCACACAGAGGCTGAAAAGAGGAGATTTAGCAATGGCACCGTGAGAAATATAAAAAGAGGAACCATGATCATAAAAAACTGTTTGCAGTAGGAACCCAAATTACAAGTTTGAACTTAAAAATGAACATATGTGATCTTTTAATAAGTAATGAAATGAAAAGTTAATATCTCAAAATGTAGTGATTGGTATAAAGCAAAAAAGAGTGGGAAGCAGCTAGCTTGGCTGCTACACCTAAACAAGTATTGGAGTCCTTAAACTCAGCCTTTCAGTATCAATCTTCGAATCAAGCTCTTGGCTAAGAAAGCGCATAAACGTCTTTCTCCTAATATCAAAATATTCCTTTTTGCCAGTATCACTTTTCTGAAAACATCAAGTAGCAGACATTGTAGTTCCATCCAAGCTAAACCCAAGTAAGAAATCATTATATTATGTAAACACAGACACAAAATGAACCATTTTGACCACAGTTTGCAGTTGACTAGAAGTTTAAGGTTACTGTTGCAGTTTTGTCGTTTTAGAAAGTACTATTAGGAGAACATTAACCCCCTTTTGTTTGGAAGAATGTTTCTAATGGTACACTTTTGGGGATGTACCTATAAAAGTACTTTCCACACGCTGTACACCCTGATTTCCAGTTTCATAGCATGCTCAAGCT
>CM047524.1:23266123-23316123 GCA_026122265.1 Ammodytes dubius | reverse complement strand
CATGGTTTGGCGCATCCACACAGAGGTCACCTCAAAAAGGGATGGTTTCAGATTTTGTGAATATGTTTTTTTTGTTTTTTTCTTATATGCTGAGAGTAAGGAGAGCATACAGATATCAATCTACTAAATTCATAAATCAATTCATGAGTCATAAATGTCAAAGTCTTTGTTTAAAGGTGCTACGAGGAACTTTTAAATATGTCTGAAAACGTCAAATTTTTCTCTGATGATCTTAAATTACATGTAACACCAAACAAGAATAAAAGTGCTAAGAATGCTATTTTTATATAGTTTTTCTTAATGCCTTTGTCATGGGTATGCTCACTCAGACAGAACAGCTGGCATGGTAGAAACACTACAGCTTTTGTCCAAAGGGGGCGCAAGAATGAACACAAACTGAAAGTTCCTCAGAGCACCTTAAAGAGCTGTTCTATTTAAGAAGTTTGCTGTTCCCCAACTTCTTGCCACACAGCCATTTATAAGACAAAAAATTCCTTTTTGAAATTAATTTTATTGTAATGTAATTGCCCAGGAATGATCCTAATGTACATTCAACAGATGTGGGTGTTTACCCTGGCTGAGTGTGCTTATCAGACCCGTTACATCTCTTCTGAATTTTGCATTTTTGAGAAGCTTACAGATACGTTTTCTTACTGAATTAAATCTCCCTCGTGATCACATGAATATCAATAAAATAAGCGGATCGCACATTTTTCCCTAAGAAGAAAAAATATTCATATTGCCCTAAAACTAACCTATAACCTGCTGGGATGTAAACGTTTCCAACTTTCCAAAAAGGTGCACTATGTAACTTTGGTTGTGTCAGAGAAGTGAACATTTTCTGAGGTATATTCTCATAACTGAATAAACAACCTTTCCTCACAGGACACTCGGATCCCTGGAACAATGTTTGAAGTTAGAAAGCTTCCTGAAAAGTTATTGTTTCACTGTATTTACACTTGGTTCCAGGTCCCTCAAAGATAGTAGTTTTGATTTGTGATGATGAATTATTCAATACTAAGCTTTAAATGTAGATAACATCATTTTATAAAATAACTGTATAGGCTCTGCAAATGCAAATAAATTCCCCTCCCCTGAAACTGCATAGGGCCTTTAACAAAAGGAGTGGGTCTCTCTGCTGGTGGAGCAGTGAGGTGTGTGGGTTGCAGTCTGGGTGTCAAGCTGCTGTAACTGATTCAGTGAGCCTCGGGCAGAGAGCCATGAGCACAGAGCTGAAGAAAATCACTCACTCTCTCAACCTCGTATCACACTGTACTCTGTCATAATGGAAAAGTCAGGAAAACTTAAAAGGTGCTACGAGGTACTTTTTAATATTTCTGAAACAGTCACATTTTTCCTCTGAAGAACATAATATGACATATAACAGCAAACAAGACAAAGAATGCTATTTTTATATAGTTTTACCTAATCCGTTTGTCAGTACTATGGGTATGCTCACTCAGGAACAACAGCTGGCGTAGTAAAAATGCTACCGCTTTTGTCCAAAGGGGGTGAAAGAATTAACACAAACTGAAAGTTCCTCGAGCACCTTTTAAAATGTCAGGCACTGTCTGCACTAGATTTCTTTAAATGTTTAGGCCAACTTAAACTCTTTAGTTTTAAGTAAAACTGCCTACATTTAATCCAACAATGTATATCTTGTTAAAATGAGCTTTGATGTAACTTCAAGTGTTGAGTTCTACATAGTGAGTTCTACTGAGTTCTAAGAATTTCAAATAGTTAAAGTTGGGCTGACTTATTATTTTTGGTTCTGAGAGAGTTTTTACTGTTTGAATGAACATTTTGACGACTTGGTTTTGTTTGTTATCTGTATGACAGAGGATTATTTGAAACAACTGCTTTTGAATTCTATGTAGCCTAAAAGAAACGTTTTATTACGAATGATAAGTTATCTCGACAAAATCGAAATGAGGTTGCTCGAATGTAGACAGTTGTCCTTAATACACTGGCCTTAAATCTCAAAAATCTAGTGAGAAACAGTTGAGTGTTCCTATTGTTTTCATTTTTACGATGTAAACTGCCCTTGCAAAAAGGATTCATTTCCTAATTTTCCATCCCGCACGCACGCACGCACACACATACACACACGCACGCAAGCACACGCACGCCACACACACGCACGACACCACCACACACACACACACGCACAGACCACCACACACACACACCACACGACACAGATCTCCTTCTATCTGCTATGAGACGGCGGGTCCTCCTCTCCCAAATCCATTCATCTCAACCCTTTGTCACTGCTATTCCTCATGCTCTCTCCTCCCCACTCACACAACACATCAGGTGATACCTCAGGCCTTTTAGTCATGACGCTAGTAAGTGAAAAGCCCTTTCAAGCAAACCAGTAATATAGAACATGAGCCTATTTGTCTAGATTTGGTGGATTTCATAAAAAGACAGATGGCCAAGACAATGATGTTAAACTGCCAAGATGCTGATGTAAAAAAACACATCTTGAGTTTTATGAAGGACACATATATTTAAGATGATTTTCTGTGTTTCTGTGTGTGTAACAATGTGGTTATTTGTCTGTTGGGTCATCCAGGGGAGCCCTACATGAGCCATCTCGTGCGTAGAGCACTCGGGGACACTGCAGCCACACGCAGCGTTTATGAGAGATTATTAGAGCGAAAGATATCGAGTCTGTCGCTCTGGGAGGAGGTTCCTCGAAAGATTTTGAACCAATGAATGGGGAATGTTGTGCACCATAGGGTTGAAGTGTGTGTGTGTGGGGTGTGTGTTGTGTGTGTGTGTGTGTGTGTGTGTGTGTGTGTGTGTGTTGTATAGTGGGAAAGGGGGGAGGGTGGCTGTGTAGTAATAGTGTTGCTGGCATTCAGATATATAACAGTAACAACACACATGTTTCCATTGTGGCAGTATTATGGCAGTGATAGATTCGGTGCCATTATACTACATAAACACACAGCTGATGCTCTAATAAATCATTTAAGTGCAAAACGGGCGTCTGCTCAGCTTCATACTTGAAAATCATCAGAGTGCAGGGTTAAGTCCCTTGGTTTTTTAAAATATATATTTTTTTAACATTCATCAAAGACTCTGAATTATGATTAATTTTATGAATGAAAACAGGTCTAAACCAAAACAGATTATGAATGTTTTTTTCCCACACCCCAAAATATATAAAAGTCATAAAGGGCAGAATAAAGTATTTTTGATTCTACGTAATGATTTAGTCGGTTAAGTATTTGAATACATATATAAATTATATTTTAACGTGAAAGTCTCAATAAGGAAAACTTTGGTAAAGAAATATTGACCTATATTTATTATGTATATTTTGCGGACCTTAAAGTAGTCAAATTTTAAAGACCTCCTTCACTCAAAAATGTGTTTTGGTTAGTTTTCAATTTAAAGACTGTTTTCACCTTGAGTCTGAGTTTAATATGTCTGTTGGGATATTTACATAAACTCAAAAACTATCCAGGCCTAGAGAATACCTTCATGTGAATAGTTTTTTTATGGACTGGTATACCTTACCCCATTTATTTTTTATTTTTAATTTTTTATTTAAAGTACCCAATGATATAACTTTACGCATACTGGAAACACATAAGTAAAACATATTTATTATGCAGAGCAGCCTGTCAGTTAGCATAGTTTAACTGTATGATATTATTGCATAATAATCACTGATGCATTCATGTGTGAGCAGTACTCTTGGGTAATTTAACCTATAGTACTTGACTAATTAGACAATGCTTCATTTTGAGAATGCATTCGCCCAAATCATTGGGAACCACTGATTTCCTCTATAACAATAATTTGTATTTTATGATATTATTATCATCGGTTTTGGAATGTAAAAAAGAAGATTGCCATGAAATACATTCTTTTGTTTTGTGAATAAAGATTCCCCAATATATTTCAATTAGTTTGAAACTATGAAAGAGTAATTAAGTAAATAGGCTTACATAGAAAATAACTATATTGTCCGTCACCTTATTTTCATTGCAGCCATTCTACATCACTGTCTAAATCGCTGTCTAATCTTGAATCTTGATGTATTTTCTTAGGTTTTTACTATCTCTTAAATGCAATTTCTAATGTCTAATCTTGATGAATGTTATGCCCCTGTAAAGCACCCTTTGAATGGACTTTTGTCTGAATTGTGCTATATAAATAAACTTGCCTTGCTTTGCCTTGCCTAGAGTAAAAAAGTATAATATTTGCCTCTATTATATTTATGGTATATGAGTGGCATGAAATTGAAGTAAAAGTACCTCCAAATAAGTGCACTATTTGAGTATATACTTATAGTAACAAAGTGTTTTTCTACCTGTGTGACTGCTGGTCAAGAGAAGAGCCACCGCTGGACGTTTGAATGAAAGAGTCAGTGGCTCAGCGGTCAAGTTGTTTCTCCAGCTGGGACACTGAAGAAGCAAAACACTGGCAAGACCGAGGGAAAAGTACATCAATAACACAGCTAAACATACAATAAACACACACACACACACACACACACACACACACACACACACACACACACACACACACACACACACACACACACACACACACACACACACACACACACACACACACACACTGACTGAGTATGACAGCGCAAGCACAACACTGTCAGCACTGTTCGACATCTGTTCATGTATAAACCTAGCAAAATGTTTGTTTCTCTTGTAACAGTGGGTGGATTGGACAAAGAGGAAATGCAAACCAAGAGAGACACCTCCTAAACTTAACAAAAAGTCAAGGGACCAGAGCTAGATAAACTAGTATGGGAGGGGGGGGTTTAGGTTAGGGTGTAAGGGGTGCAATGGGCGTGGCTATAATATAGCAGTATGTAGTATAGGCCCTAACATGCTATTGGGGAAAAAAAGGGCCCAGACTGATTCTTGAGGAGTGCCCCCAACGCTTTGAAAGTTTGCGTGAGGGCAGCTTAACGGAAAGTCGGGTTGTTTTTCCGCCCCACTGCCTCCTGGACTGAACTATAAACTAAAGACGACATCCGCTCATTAGTCTGCCCTCTGTAGCAGAGCCAGGGCCATTTAGTGTACCCCAAATCCCATTGTTTAATTGCGCATGGGGTCGAGTCAAAGGTCGACCAAAATATTGATGAACTTTTTTAAGGAAGGAGGGGTGGAGAGGCAGTGAGGCTTGAAGCCGCGCGGGGAGGCAGGCGAGGGCAGAGGTGCAAGGGCCACAAACACAGCTGTACCGGAGGAGCACGCATACACACACACACACACACACACAGAGACATGCAGAGACACACACACACAAATGTGCAGGCAGAGAGACACGCACACACAAACGTGCAGGCAGAGACACATACACACAAATACACGCAGAGACACACACACACACACACACACACACACACACACACACACACACACACACACACACACACACACACACACACACACACACACACACACACACACACACACATAGGCTTTGCACTGGGAAAACAGTCACAGTCACATTTTTCATATTGTAGAAATGTATCTGCAGGTGTGTGACTTGTATGGAGAAACATTTATAACTGGCTACCAACTAAAGGTGGAGTCAGGGATTCTGGAGAACACTTGTTTTCATCACTCTTTGTCAAAATCAATTAACATCTCTTGTGTTGAGACACAGCCTAGGCTCTGTAAACTAAACTGGTATACAAACAAAGACCATGTAAACAAGAGGGGGGCTCACGGGGCTGATTGTTATGGATTACACTGTTTGTTTAAATCCATGTTAGGTGGATTATGCTCCTTCACTAAAGAGGGGCTGGGCTTGTGGGTCAAAGGCCAGTGAGGCAAAGACTGCTAAGAAGGTCCTCTAAACATGTCACACACACAGAGACATGCAGAGACACACAGACGCACACGCAGAGAGACACACACACACACAAACGTGCACGCAGAGACACACACACACACACAGGCTTTGCACTGGGAAAACAGTCACAGTCAAATTTTTCATATTGTAGAAATGTATCTGCAGGTGTGTGACTTGTATGGAGAAACATTTATAACTGGCTACCAACTAAAGGTGGAGTCAGGGATTCTGGAGAACACTTGTTTTCATCACTCTTTGTCAAAAGCTGGTTGGCCAACGATCCTAGGGTTGGCGGTTCGATCCCCGCCCGGCCACTTGTGTCATGGTCGTTGTGTCCCTGGGCAAGACACTTCACCCACCTTGCCTCGTGTGAATGTGTATGACTGCTGTGTGTTTGAGGTGGTGGTCGGAGGGGCCGATGGCGCGGAATGGCAGCCTCGCTTCTGTCAGTCTGCCCCAGGGCAACTGTGGCTACTATCGTAGTTTACCACCACCGGTACGACTGTTTGTGAACGAATTGAACCTGGAACCCTGTAAAGCGCTTTGAGTACCTTGAAAAGCGCTATATAAATCCAATCAATTATTATTATTATCATTATTATTATTATTATTATTATTATTATTATTATTATTAAAATCAATTAACATCTCTTGTGTTGAGACACAGCCTAGGCTCTGTAAACTAAACTGGTATACAAACAAAGACCATGTAAACAAGAGGGGGGGCTCACCATAGCTATACCAACGTGCCTGATTACAGAGACTAGGCTGTGTATTAAGACTGGAGGGACAATGAAGTCCTCCAAGACAAATCTCAGCAGCAGTAGATCTCATAAACCCCGAATGAGATGGTGTGTGCAAACGGGGCTGAGTGTTATGGATTACACTGTTTGTTTAAATCCATGTTAGGTGGATTATGCTCCTTCGCTAAAGAGGGGCTGGGCTTGGGGGGGAGGGGGAGGGGGGTCAAAGGCCAGTGAGGCAAAGGCTGCTAAGAAGGTCCTCTAAACACAGCTTTCACTCTGACCCTGAGGGAATTCCTGCAAACACCACTCTTTGTACTCGTGACCCGTCCGTCGCAACTTACAAAACTTGCTGTCAGAAAGAGGTGTGTGAATGTACCCGACTACCCAGACAAAAACACATATTTAGGAGTTCATCAAGATGTGGTTTAGATGGTTTGATGAAAAGTCTTTAAGAAGAACTGATGGTTTTTCTATGTGATAAGTGCAAAATAACAACTGTAAAGAGTTATTAAAAGCATATTAAAATAATTTTTTCAGGGGGTGCCCTTTGCTCAGTTGGTAGGGCGTCCCCCCCATGGGCCTCGGCCAGCAGCGGACCCGGGTTCGATTCCAGCCCGCGGTCGTTCTCTGCATGTCACTCCCCTCTCTGCCCCATTTCAACTCTGTCTCTACACTATCAATAAAGCATAAAAAAAAAGAAAAAAAAAACATTTTTCAAAAGCTGAAGCAACAAACAAAAGAAACATGTAAGTATGTATGCCACGTTCCCTGTTCTAATGTCCCAATCCTTTAATGGTGCATTATGAAACTTTGGTTGTGTCAGAGAAGTGAACCTTTTCTAAGAAATATTCATATAACTGAACTAGCCAAAAATGTGTAGGTCACTGGAACACTGTTTGAAGTTAGAAAGCTTCCTGAAAAGTTACTGTTTCACTGTTGTTGTTTACAGCACCAGGGCCCACAGTTGGGTCTATAAACATATTCTCAAAGTAATTTTGATTTTATTTATGATCCCTGAAACAGCCTAGTGCACCTTTAACTTTCCTTTATTCTGCAATTCAGTAATTTGACACAAACTAAACCTCTTCCTCATGAAACTCCTCGACTTGTTGCATAGTTCCTTTAAATATTATGAATCTCAGGAAATTTCTTGTTATGATTTAACTAATTTCATTCATTTTGGGCCAAGAGGAAAAGAAAAAAAGTGGTTGTATTTCGGCACTTTGAACTGCATTTCTTGTGTGAAAAGTGCTATATATTTTTTTATTTTTTTTGTGCAAATAAAACAAAGACCTGTTGATGTCATAAAGTCATAACATATTGGGTGGGTGGGAGGGGGGGCATTACAAAGGGACTTTTTTTGTGAACTTTTCGTTAAATTTGCATTTGAAGTAAACCGTTAGATCAGTTTAATTTAAAAATAATAATATAAAAAGAGCTTTTTCCAACGTTGACGTCAGTGGGTCAATAAATATTCGGGTACACCAACTTCACAGGGAAATAAATTAAACACAATAAAATAATAATGTTGTGAAGTTGAATACGAATTTGCACAGATATCAATTATTGATAATGCATTGTTTTACTTTTTTTTTAATTAATATTAAATTGTTATTTTTTTTTACTTTCTCCATGTTTTCCTGCCTTTAGGTTGAACCTAAGCGTCTCCGTGCCCTCCTCTTGTGCTATCACCCTCGCCGTGTAACTGAGAGGGAGATTTAAGCAACTAAACAAAAACAAAGTGGTCACTTTCTGCCCCGGGCGCGTTTCTGGTGACATTTAACAGCGAGGGAAGCTATTTCCTTTTACCATTCAAAGCCAAACGCTCCTAATTGCTCCAGAAGTCTGCTGCAGTTTGGGGAAACACTTTGTGATATTCCCCGAGCTCGGAGCTTGATCTCTGCGGTTGACTTGAGAGTCTGTGTTTATTCCTGTGTGGAGAAAATTGGTTTACTCGAGTCGTAATTTTCATATGACACTGAAATATCTCCCCCGAACGCGCACCATTGGGAAAGCTTTGTAGTCCTAATGGCCATTCATTATGGCTTTCAAGATAAGCTCATGTTGTCATTAAAATCTGACTAAACACAGAAACAAACATTTCCCCCAAATGCCACCTTATCTCTGCTGAGTGGAGTAGCCGGGCCGCGACGCTATTTGGCCGCAAGAGAGTCAGTGAGTCAAGAGGCTGGCTGCTGGATCATTTCACCGATAAACATCTTGGGAACTTTTTCTTCTCGCTAACTCGCTGTGAGCGCGCGGGCTACCCCTGGGCTCCCACCGGGAAAAGTGGAATGTCCTTAATGCTTTGTCACAGGGCTGCCTGCAACCGTGCAACATCAATGTGCACGTAGTCTTAAGTTATAACATACTAGAAAAACTATTTTAATAAATAGCCTTATTCCCCCACACACTGACGAAGTTATTTTAACTACTTTTCTTTTAAAGACAACGAAAAGCATTCCACCCAAAGTTATTGTTGCCGAAGTCGTTTTATGCGTTTCAAGAAATAAGAAACAAGTGTGTGACAAATCACTGAAAATACAGACACATCGCTGCCTTCTGTCAGGAAACACCCGGTGACACTTGAATGTAAAAATTTCTTAAAAAGGCGCACACAGTTTTTCAAATTACGCACCATGCAATAATTCTTTTTTTAATGAAAACTTTTCTTTAAATTTAACTACTCATTAAGAAGTATATTTAATGCAGATTGTATTTAATTTAACAGTTTAATTAAGTTGAGTATGACTGCAGCAACACTCATTTGATTTGATGTACAGATTAATTCACTTTTGGATAATAGATGGAACAGACAATATATTTTGAAAATGTCGTAGTACTATTCTGTCAAATTGTATCCACATTTTCAAAAGCTTTTGCCATTCTGAAAAATACCAGAAACTTCGGTTTAGTTTGTCTTAATCTTGGATTTATTTTCTTTTTCTTGGACTTTACGATGTTTTGCGCACGTGTGTAGTTTCTGTTCACAACGACTTGAACGCTCTCCAGAAGTGCAGCACACACACACACACACACACACGCACACACGCACACACGCACACGCACACACACACACACACACACACACACACACACACACACACACACACACACACACACACACACACACACACACACACACACACACACACACACACACACACACACACACACAAGAGATACTTTTTTTATAGTTCAACTGAGGTAAACCTGCTGACTGGAGGATTTCCAGTTCAAACTCTACAAACTGGCCTGATTAGAAAGCAGTTGAGCAGCGCCAAGAGCCAAGAGAGTTGTGAACCCTTTTCCTGGAATCACTTCAGAATAGAGGATGGAGCCTCTGGATTTTGATTTGTTACGTTTTTTTAACGCCTTATAGCCTACATTATATATATATATATATATATATATATATATATATATATATATATATTATATATATATTATACTTTATTTGAGTGTGAAAAACCCCCTTCTGGCAAGTTTAAAAATGATGTCTTGGTATCATAAGTGAAGGCACAACTTAAGAAGAGCTCATAAATAGTTTGTGAGACTCATAGGTCATACTGTATGCACTGTACATTAAGGTCCTTTGCGTCACGTCCTTGCGTAATGACTTTTTCCATCGTTACTTCCTAAACAAAGCCTCTTATACACTTATGAAGCTGTTTTCTATGCAAATCAGGTCGTTGAGAAACTGTTTTCCTTTATTTTTCCATTTGAATTTAATGCAACAGTTTTCCATGTAGGCCTACGAAACCTATTTTAGATTGAACGTGCAGATTTGAGGAAGGCCTATTGGCTGGCTTGTTCCTTTTTTTTCATTTCTTTTTTCACATGTAATTCTTGGAAATCCGATCTTGCTTCCTATTAATATCTTGTTGTTTTCACTGCCCTGCATTTGGCCTGTCTGTAGTTACATGACCAAGACTTACATACCAAACATATGATAAAATAAATTATGCATATTTATGAATGCAAAGTAGACTACTATACTATACATATAGCTCCAAATCGACAAACTGCAACTGTCAAATCAAAAATGATTTTATATTTTTATAACAGCACATCACACAGGTGTTTTTTCTATTTTAGGTACTTTTGAAACTAAAGCCTACATTGTGTTGATACTTTGTATTACTCTTTCAATATAGGACTTTTGCATAGGCCTATAACTGAGTAGTAGGCTATTTTTAGTGTGGTGGTGTTGCTTCTTTTAATTTTTTTGGCTACTAAGGAATGACTTCCTTTATCGCTCCTTATGTGGTCACGCAGACAAAGCACCTCCGGGAAAAGCGCCAATCAGAACCTGCAGTAAACGTCACCCATGCACGTCCAGTGTATAATATTAATTATTGATGCTCACACAGCTGCTTATGGTTTACAGTTTGGCATTATAGGAACAACAAGCTCCTCAGCGCAAATCAGTATTTGGTGTGTGTGTGTGTGTGTGTGTGTGTGTGTGTGTGTGTGTGTGTGTGTGTGTGTGTGTGTGTGTGTGTGTGTGTGTGTGTGTGTGTGTGTGTGTGTGTGTGTGTGTGTGTGTGTGTGGCGTGTGGTGGTGTGTGTGTGTGTTGTGTGTGTGTGTGTTTGGCCTGCAGTGATTATTCAGAATGCCCCACGTGGAGAGAGAGAAAAAAATGAGAAGAATGCCTTCCGTGCAAGAGGATTGGGGCAAAAAGTGTTGCAATTTATTAAATTAACGAAACTCGCCACCTTCAGAGTGCGGACTGAACCGATTTATTCATGCAAGGCTCAAACGCTTAACCCAAGCAAACACATCATTGGTCTAATAAACTGTGTTGCTATAGGCGTTGCCATACACAATACTAATGCCCCTAAAGAGTCACGTTGATGAAAAATCGGATTAAAAAAATGGATGTTTTGTTTTCCCACGCTCTCCATCCATGTGCTAAATATGTTTTTTTGGGGCGGGGAACCGAACCTCCATGTGGGACTGAGTGAGTGAGTATAGTCGTGGTGGGAGGTATCGGCTAATTGATGAAAGAGAACGAGTGTGTGTGTGAGTGGTGTGTTATTTTTTTTGCCCCAAAGCTAAAGGAAATTGTTCCCCTTTGCAGTCACCGCCAAAACATGCACCACCATCATGTAGGATGCGACACACATTTAGTGCGTCACATCAAAGGCTCACTCAATAAGGCGAGAGAACCGACGCAATGCACGAGCTGCAGGTCTGACGCACAAAAGTTAGAGAAGTTTTACATTTTTTCTGGAAATTAGGATTACCCAGCAGGCTTTGAAATAACTGCAATAGTAATATTTTTAGTTATATAAGTTATAGGAAAAAAACGAATGAAAACGATTATTTATAGGCCTACGTTTGTTTGATTCTATATCTATGGAGATGTTCTGGTCTCCATACATTAGGCCTCCTGGCTAAAACTCAGACAATGAATCTACTAATTAAAGGAGGCCTTCACAAAATGTGCCAATGAGTAACGAGCTGCTGCTTATCCATGAGGTTGAATTTGAGTTAATAGTATTCAAACTTTGATCTCATATCCAATTCATGACCACTGGAGGGGGCAAACGGAAGGTGATGTATACTATTTATTGATTTATTTGACATGCTCAGTCAAATGTGAGAATCACTTGACGGGGACACACTTTTTTTTTAGCTTTATTTTAATTAATAGTTTTCATAGGCCAATGGGAACTCCACAAATATAAATAAAAATGTCAGAAAATCATTAGAAAAATTCATCGTGTCGTTATGAACTTAAACATGTACCGTTTCCCATTCAAAAACATGTTTTTATTCACTTGACGAATGTTGTAGGCTATGTACAGAATTTGACACTAAAAGGCTTGTTTCACAAGTGCACATATGAGATGATTTTTTTTTGTGACATAATATCATGTTTCAAAGCCAACCGCAGCCCAGTGTTCAATAAGGCAAGTGTGATTTAGAATCTTCCGCATCTTACACGGAGAATGAGCCATTCAGTAAAGTGAGAATAAACTGTTTAAACTTTTCTAAAAGAAAACTATTTGCAAAATTCCTATTTTGCGATGCTGAATAGGCTAAAACACCAGAAGTATTATTTAAAACATGAAGGCCTATTTTTTAATAACTTTTGGTTGAATTTATGGTGTAAAGTTAACCAAGTCATGTTGGATCATAAGTCTATGGCTTATGCTCATATTGTCAAAGCTTTCAGTGTGGGCTTAGGAAGCAATTTTTTTTTTTTATTCAAAAAGTTATTAACACCATTTAAAAATACATAACAAAACAAATATATATATATATAAAACGATGGTTAATGTGATAAAGCAGACAAAAGTGTCCCTTATAGTGTAGACTATAGGGGCCCGTATACAGTAGGCCTATGTCACGCGCGCGTGGGTGTGTTTATTGGGCTGGGAGAGCATCATGGGACTGCACGCGATGCTCTGCAGTAGTTTTTGTTTGCTCCTAATTGACTGGTCCGGTTCATATCGCTCAGTGTCCGCGGGGAGTGAGAATGTGGGACACGACGTCAGGTCACGTCACCCCCCCGGAGGGTTAGGGTTAGGAGAGAGACAAGGTGACACTTTTAAAAGCGTCTCAACATGTGGGAATATACGACCGAATAACAATAGGAACTTTTTTAATGACCAATTGCTCACGCCAGGACGCTTTTTCTGAAAGATTAAAACTCCATTTATCTATCTATCTATCTATCTATCTATCTATCTATCTATCTATCTATCTATCTATCTATCTATCTTATCTATCTATCTATCTATCTATCTATCTATCCTATCTATCTATCTATCTATCTATCTATCTATCTATCTATCTAATCATATATCTATCTATCTATATCTATCTATCTATCTATCTATCTATCTATCTATCTATCTATCTATCTATCTATCTCTATCATATAGCCTTTACTCTACCTTATTACATACTATAACCTAACTAACTTCACTCCCTTCAAGGTATTTCAAAGTCAGTGCATAGTTAGTTTCACCAAATCTTATTGAAATTGATTTGAATTTATTTTCATCCTGAATTGTCTAATTTTCTCTGCTTCAGGGGAAAAACATCAGCTAGGCTATATCATTCCAATTCCCTCGATAAATCCATATAAATAGCCACTTGATGCCTATAAATCAATACTACACCGGTTACGTTTTGAAAACTCAAAGGATTTTGACCGTTCTTTACAGATGCTGCCGGGTCCGTTCGTGCCTTTTGCGATAAATGTGTGTTTAATGGATTTAATACCAGATGGATGTGTGTACTTAATCTTAGAGCAAAATCGCATAAATAATCCACGTGATTTTCTTATTGCCTATCATTATTAAATGAAGTCTGCTAATCCTATGGCGGCCCCCCATAATGTTAGCCTGGGAGAAACATATAAGGGCTTTCTCACACCTTTCACTTAGACGGACTATTTATTTAAAAAATGCTATAGCAGGTGGATTACATCACAGATTGAAATCAGAGTTAATAGGAGTGGGTTTGCCTCTGAATAATTTTAACCTAATTTCTTTTCAGTTTTTAAAGGGTATTACACAAGGAAAACTTTTTTTTCAAAACACGAATATTTTTAAATGTATTCCGTCAAATGCAATTATAAAATACTTCCCGGACTCTCACACATCACAATGCAATAAAATTATCAAATTATTTAACATTTTTTACAAATTCTCTTGGGGCACAAAACTAAATTTGGAGCAAAAAAATGTAAAAATGGTGCTTTAACCTTCTAAATGAGGTTGGAAACATGATGTCAGACTTTCTTCCACTCCAAATTAACCTCCTCAACCAGCGACCATTGATTTGCAAATCACCCCCCAATGCAACCCCTCTAGTGACTCCTTGTAGCTATTCAGCGCTATCTCTCCAGTTCAACAACTCACCTGCTCCATACTGCTTTGACCGCTGCCAGCTGCCAATTAACACCTATGGCATGTTAATGAGGCCGCAGAGTCCCAGCACTTCAGGGGAACTTTTCAGGACCCCCTTCACCACAAGTGCCTTTATTTTCACAAGGGTCTCATGCGCAAATCTGCATATCGCATCTTAAATAGGGAGGAAGCTAAATGTGGCATTCAAAGCTAAAGCTGGATCAGGGGCTCGTAGTGATGGCTGCAACATGCCAATCAATGGACTGCATGGGAAGCTATTTGGAGACCAACGCTGCATTCCATACCAATACTTCTTCTCTGCTATTTAGAATTGTTGGAAAAATATTTAGGTTGTCCCAATTCTTGTGGTCAGATGCAAGCATGCTTACTACAGCCAGGTCAGGATTTTTAGTGTGGAAATCAGTATGATTTTTGTTGGGCGATTCTGACCCACTATCCAGTGCAAGATCAAGATGTTATGATGAAATAAATGAGTGAAAATATGTCCCCATTGTGTGCCTACAACGGCATGCTAAATAGTTACTTTTTATGATCAGGTGTAGTATGTAGAATGGAAACACATAAAGAGTATGCGATTTGGAACGCAGCCCATGTGTAGTTGGAATCATTTAGACCAATTAGGAGCATTGTGGGTTATAGATTGGTGTTGTTGGCAGTGGTGGGGAGGTAATTGAGTTCAATCAGGTCTGAAAACTGACTTTAACTGCGTATTACAACCAGACTATGGTGTCTTCTTGTACAAAAAAACCACAATCAAAGTTGAACATTTTGGACGAGCACATTTGATCATTCATGAAGTCATAGTCATAGTATGTGGTATAGCTATTTTTACAGGATCCACAAGGGAGTAAGTGAACGTAAAATCAATTTATCGGTCAAACATGAAGGCATAATACAATAGCAAAAGAATCAAAGAGACGTGTTTATCCTTGCAATAACAACACGGGAATTTGTACAATATACACACACTGTTCGGATTCTAGCCCCCTGCCTCACACCACACACACACTCACACACACACACACACACACACACACACACACACACACACACACACACACACACACACACACACACACACACACACACACACACACACACACACACACACACACACACACACACACACACACACACACACGGATGAGTAAGACAAACAAAACCTCGAAACAAATTAGGAAGAGGCTGCCTCTTCTCACGCAACAACCTATCGTGATGGTTCGCCTCTCAGACAAAATCTGGAGTTAGTCATGTCCGAGGTAACCGTACAGAACCTGCTGCCTGAGCACAGTCTGCCCTGAAGAGGGATGTCTCAGAAAATGAGACAAATGCACAACATGGCATCATTAGTGCTAAAGGGGATGGAGGAGGTGAAGTGTGTGTGTGTGTGTGTGTGTGTGTGTGTGTGTGTGTGTGTGTGTGTGTGTGTGTGTGTGTGTGTGTGTGTGTGTGTGTGTGTGTGTGTGTGTGTGTGTGTGTGTGTGTGTGTGTGTGTGTGTGTGTGTGTGTGTGTGTGTGTGTGTGTAATAAAAGAAGAAAACCACCTAAAATGCTCGAGAAACACAATGACACATCAAAAGGGAGAAAAACCTGAAAACTTGTGGCATATTAAGACTCATGAATAAGCCCAGATCCCAAAGGAACAATGTGTGTTTAAGTGTCTTTGTATTCCTATGTGTGTGTGTGTGTGTGTGTAGTGTGTGTGTGTGTGTGTGTGTGTATGTGTGGGTGGGGAGGGGGGGGGGGCAGAGAGAGACAGAGAGTCAGTGTGTGTGTGTGTGTGCGCCTGAAGCCGCTCATCTGCCTCTTTTTTTAATAATAGGCCTCAGATCTCTTTACAAAATTAAGTGTGTGTGTGTGTGTGTGTGTGTGTGTGTGTGTGTGTGTGTGTGTGTGTGTGTGTGTGTGTGTGTGTGTGTGTGTGTGTGTGTGTGTGTGTGTGTGTGTGTGTGTGTGTGTGTGTGTGTGTGTGTGTGTGTGTGTGTGTGTGTGTGTGTGTGTGTGTGTGTGCGTGCGTGCGTGCCACATAAAATTACTCTAAAATCATTGACACAGCGGGGGAGAACGTCCATTTGCCACATTAGTGATTTCATTGCTTCACATAATCATCTGGGCTCTCCTCTCCTGTCTACAGTCCAGAGACCAGGAACGTTTCATCCCTTTGATTCACAACCCCCAAACAAAATGCTGAACCCTGAACTCTGTTGTAACAAAGGAGTTAAATAAAGAAAAGAGTGCTTTGCTTGATCATAAAAGTTGTTTGCAGTGTCCCTTTAAAGTGCTGAGTTAAACTGTTCACCATTCAGGTTTTTTGTGTTAAACGTTTTACGATGTTTGAAGAAATCATCAGACCGACAGCTGAAAGCGAAAAAAGACACATTTCAACTATAAAAAAATAAACACTCTAGCTGGTTATTTGATTTATGTGTGCATACTGTGACATTACCAGGCATTTTTTTTAGACATTCTTTGTAAAAACTTCTATTGTCAAATTTTGAGATGCTCCATAAATCTCAACCTCACAATATTAAAGGTGCAGTGTGTAACATCTGAATATTTAGTGGCATCTAGTGGTGAAGGTTCCAGAATGCAACGCTCCCTGGGTAAAGCCAAGTTCAGACCACAACGACTTGTAACTCCCAACTCCTTGCGACGAGACGGGCTGAGACGTTCTAAAACTGGACCTGGTGATTGGACATGTTGAATCTTCTGCGACTCCATGCAACGGCTTGCAACGGCTGTAACGAGCAGTTCACACTCCTGCGACTTCTCCCCTGCGACGTTCTAAAACCGTCTCGCTACAAGTCGTTGCGTGGATCAATCTTTGGTCTGAACTGGGCTTAACCCCCTCCTGTTCAAATAATAACAGAAGCTACGGTGGCCTTCAAGGACAAGAAGCTAGTTACTAAAGATGGCTTCATCCACCACAGCCTCAAGTCTCTCAAGTGATGAGGTGAAGATGTATTTAGTTATTTATTCTATATATATTAGTACTTCTTCTTGGTCTTCCATCAGGTGCATTTTCTTCAGGACACCCACTTTGCATATGGCCGTTAAGTTTGTCCATTCTGTGCCACTGTAGAGTCATGGCAGTGCAAAATAGCGGCCTCCATGTACCTAATATAAAAGGCTCATTCTAAGGAAATAAAAGAAAAAACTACTTTTATTTTCAAGCAATTACATTGTTTAAAACACACTTACTAATATCATATTCCATTTCGACCAAGTCTGTTCTGAAAAATACTGGATAATTAAATTCTACACACTGCACCTTTAAATAAACACCTTTGATTAAACTATATGGGGGCCAGATGCCAAGCGCAGAGCAAAGAGAGAACAAACATGGAAGAGAAACAGAAGAGTCATCTGGGTTGTGTAGCTCACTCGGTGCTGGGACTCATTAGCCCAGTGCTTCACTGTATTTCAGGGGGAAACGGGAAAAACATTTCTGCGTTGTTTCTCCTGCTTTTATCGTTTGTCAACAAATAACTTGTTGAAAAAGTGACCCCCCGCCCACACACACACACACACACACACACACACACACACACACACACACACACACACACACACACACACACACACACACACACACACACACACACACACACACACACCCCTTGCCTTTGAGTGGGACCCCCGTCGACGCGCGGCATGACATCATATCCCTATTGTGCGGCCATTTCTGCTTCAGATCTAAAGTAAAGTGATACTGTGCCAGGAGTGAAGGGGATACAACTTCACTCCCTCATGTAAACAATGGGGGGGCCAAGCTGCTATTAGTAGAGACCGCTGTGTTAGACATGCAAGGTGGGGAAAAGGGGGTTCTTTATGTGTTGTGTATGAGGAAAGGCAATCAATTTCTTTTCCTGCAGTGAAACAAATGTGTTTATTGCATGTGTGAGTGGTGTTTTTTTCTTGTAGGAATGTGTTTGCAATATATCCAAAGAGGTCAAGATATCTAGAGTTATTTTAAAAAATTTAAGATTATTTGTTGGCATGTTATGCTTTTATTAGACAGTTAGTGACAGAGATGAAATGGGGCAAGGAGGGGAATGGCATGCAGAGAACGACCAAGGGCCGGATTCTAACCCGTGGTCTGCTGTGAAAAGGACTGAGCCTGTATTGGTGGGGGGCGGGGGGGCTCTAACCACTACACCACAAGCGGCCCCACATATCAAGAGTTAATGATAAAGATGTATTGCTTTTGGATTTACAACACAAAAAAAATTACCAAAATGTTAAAAAGAAAATAAAAATTTCCTCACAGTACCATATGTTCACCAATTAAAAACTCAAATAGCCTCAGGGAAAACTTCAATATTTGAAAATATAATTGCTCATATCTTCTCCCTGGGGGGGGCACTCCTCAAGGATGGGAGATACTGAGAGAATCAACGACATTAGAGAACACACTAGAATAGATTATACTTGAAGCGCAGAAAAATCCACATTTTGGAAAGTATACTTCAATCCACCTTTTCAACATGTTTCAGTTTGTGTTAATTCTTGCACCCCCTTAGGACAAAAGCGGTAGTGTTTATACTACACCAGCTGTTGTTCTTGGGAGAGTGTATGACAAATGACAAAGGCATAAATAAAAACTATATTAAAATAACATCCTTTGCACTGATGGTCTCATTTGCTGTTACATGTAATTTATGATCATCAGAGGAAAGATTAAACTGTTTCAGAAATATTTAAAAGTTCCTCGTAGCACCTTTAAACATATCTTATTGTTAGATTAGATTGTTTAAGTCCCCTGATGTCTGAAGTCTGATTTTGTACTGCTTATTATAGCTTTACACAAAATGTAGAACAAAAAAACCTAATTGAAAAGGGAATCGAACTGTTAAAAGAGTGATTTGATAAGAAAAGTGCAGCTGGACTATTGACTTTCATGCTGCGGCCCAATACAGAAAAGTTGAAACAACCCATGGACCTATTATTTATCTGGTCATCAAGGGGGAGACCAGAAAGAACCCTTTCTGCCTTAGGGCTGAGGAGATGTAGTCCAGCTCTTCATGTGTTAAAGATCTGAGCTGGAAAAAAACAGGTCCCCTTTAAAGAGGTCTTCATCTTAAAATCAATCATGAAGCCAGAAAGCAACACTTTGAGTAATTGCCAAGCGCAGTGCAATCTAAATAGGAGTGTTTTTTGGAGTAATTCTACACCTCATCTGCCTTTTAATGTGGTATTCCTTCATTTTCATAATTTCATCATTACTTAAAAAATGTATACCAGCTGGATTTTGAAACCTCATTTGGAGCTGAAATTATAAATACTTTTTTTTTTTTGTTATCGTTATTTAACACGATTTTAAAAAGGAGAAACACTGTTGAAAATTGGTTTATGTTACGGTCTGAGATCTGACAGCGTGTATAGTGTGGAGTTTCAAACACACACACACACACACATACACACACACACACACACACACACACACACACACACACACACACACACACACACACACACACACACACACACACACACACACACACACACACACACACACACACACACACACACACACACACACACACACACACAAGCAAAAGAGTGGGGGCGACTTAAGCGGGCAAACACTCTGCAGGCCTGCCCAATTTTCAAGGCGATTTCCTAACTTGAGAAAGCGCCGGGCTGTGAATAATTGTGGCGCTCTTCATGCTTGTGATAATAATGTTATTCTAAAGGGGTGAAAGTGGTACAAATAGTGGAAAAAAACACTTAAGAGTTGGTGGTGGAAAAAAAAGAGAAGGTAAGAGAGGACATGGTAGGAAACCACACACACTCTCCAACTTCCTGACAAATGACTCATCTATCACAGGCTTAATTTACTCTGACAATTAAAGCAATTTAAGGGTTTCAAGTCATTTAACCGCCCCGTCTCTTTCTAATAACACAGACAGGCCATGTGCTGATCAGCAATAACTATACAAAATATGTGTTGAGAGAGCGGTCACTCAAGAAGGTCCTATAACTTTACAGATGATTATGAGATCACTGTAAGAAGTCATTTTTTCCACCGTGAAATTCCCACATCATGTTTGGTTACTGCTTCTTTAATGTACAATATAACACACTTTCACTTTAATTTCGAATATTGTTAAAGTTGCACGAGGAACTTTGAAATATTTCCTGCAACAGTCACATTTATCACATAAATGACATGTAACGTAGCAAACGAGACCATCAGTGCGAAGAATGCTATTTTCATATAGTTTTTCTTCATGCCTTTGTTATACACTCACGACTCACCCAGGAACTACAGCTGGCGTAGTAAAAACACTACCGCTTCTGTCCAAAGGGGGTGCAAGATTTAACACAAACTGAAGGTTCCTCGGAGCACCTTTTAAATCAAAGATATACAGTATCAATGTTTCATCAGATGATAAGTCTCATTTTCCAAGCTTGGAGCGGTATCTCCCTTTTCCAGTGATCCCACTCCAAAAGGTTCCAGCAGCCTGATGATGTAATGTCTATAATATCAAATCACTGTGTATCTGCTAAACTAAACATAGATCTCTGAGGACATACTTTCTATATTAGACTATATGTATACTACAATAATTACTTTCTGCCTTCACGGTAGGTTAGTGAGTTCTGCCAGCATGTGTGTGTGTGTGTTGTGTACAGGAACAGTTCCCAATTGGAAACATGACATCAGGAAATCACGATAAGCGCGTCCATCTGCTGTTAGTTCTTCCATGCTTCCCGTGGAATCGAACGAGTAAATAATTGTGTTTCACTTGTGTGTGTTTGCGTGGGCGAACCTTTGTGTGAGACGGAGAGAGAGAGAGAGAGAGAGGGAAGCATGTGTGTACGCTTTCAATGTTTTGTCTGTGGTTTGAGTGCTCAGACTCTCTCTCTCTCTCTCTCTCTCTCTCATTCTTGTCTGCTTGCCTGTGTGTGTGTGTGCGTGTGTGTGTGTCACTCTGTTTGTGTGTGTGTGTGTGTGTGTGTGTGTGTGTGTGTGTGTGTGTCACTCTGTTTGTGTATGTGTGTGTGTGTGTGTGTGTGTGTGTGTGTGTGTGTGTGTGTGTGTGTGTGTGTGTCACTCTGTTCGTGTGTGTGTGTGTGTGTGTGTGTGTGTGTGTGTGTGTGTGTGTGTGTGTGTGTGTGTGTATGTGTGTGTGTGTGTGTGTGTGCGTGTGTGTGTGTGTGTGTGTCACTGTTCGTGTGTGTGTGTGTGTGTGTGTGTGTCACTCTGTTCGTGTGTGTGTGTGTGTGTGTGTGTGTAATACCACAGAGACCGCTCCACTGGCCTGTCTGTGAATGAAACTGAATAATGCATCAGGAGATTCCCCTTCTCCTCTCAAGCTAATGTCTTACAACAGTCTCCTTAGCTCATAACACAAACCTATACAATCTCTCAATCGCTCGGCCTGTTTGTTTTTATAATATTAACCCACTTTCATGACCTTTTGTTGTGTGTGTCTCATCCTCCGCCATCCATCCATCCATCTATCCATCTATCCATCCCCCCTCCTCCCTCCCTCCTCCCTTCACTGGATCACTCAGCCCCTCCCAAGCCAGCTAGCCTACTCATGCGGAAGGCAAACGGGGTGAAAATGCTATACTCTCAGCGCAGCCCTCTGCACGCAATAGTGCCGGGATCGTGTGAGAAGGGCCAGCAGACATGATGCAGCCCCACATGAGCTGGGGCAGGCAGCCACGGAAGAGAGAGAGAGAGAGAGTGGAACGCTGTAAAAAGGGGAGGGGGGGGGGTGTGTAAAAAAAAAATATCCCAACAGTCCACACAGTTAGCCATGACCAGTCCAGGGGTCTGCATTATGGGGCTCAGATGAAACCATGGCAACATTTCACACCGATGAGAAGGTTTTTTTTTTTTTTTTTTTTTTTTTTTTCACCACCGCCAATTGCCACACGGTCAATCAAGCCGGTCAAGGTGAAATGACTGGCACTCACGCGATGTCAACAGTCTGTGTGTGTGTGTGTGTGTGTGTGTGTGTGTGTGTGTGTGTGTGTGTGTGTGTGTGTGTGTGTGTGTGTGTGTGTGTGTGTGTGTGTGTGTGTGTGTGTGTGTGTGTGTGTGTGGGCTGGTATTACTCATGTTGTGGGGACATTTTTCTGTTTACACAGTGATATTGTGGGGACTAGGGATGGGCATAATTAATCGATTGCTCGATCATTGCTCGTTAAGAATATTGTCGATCACGTGAAATTGTTATCGATCATATAGCCGTTGTGTTGCGTAGTGTGAGTCCGGCAGCACAGCAATGAGTTTCACTATAGGGCAGCACCAAAGACTGTATGGGCAGCAATTAAACATCCTCCCAGCAGGGGGAGATACTTAACTAGTAGGCCCTAGTAGTAGGCTATAAGACAACAGAACAGGCTCAGGCACAGGGCCCCAGGACACTGCCTTTTCCGAGCAACCAGCATGGACTAGTGGCCAACCCATTAGTACTGCATGCTGTGAATGGGAGCTTATTTTCCATGAAAGCCCTAAGGCAGATTTTCCCGTCCACCCCAATACAACGGCGAACAAGATTGTGTCGCCGCAAAATTTTTCTGGATATCAATCATAGGCTCAAACTTATCTTTAGACCATATACTATTAAACCTGAAGTTTTTTCATTTCAAAACGCCACATCAAGCGTTTTATTAGCCCAACGGCTTTTAACGGCTTTCAGTTTGTTTTCGAGGGAGGAGGAGGGAGTGGGCAGCATGCGCTACGCTTGCCGCCCGTTGCCGCCCCCTCTTTCTTGATAGGTCGATGGCGCCACTACGTCATACACTCGGGCGTGCCAGGGCTCTCATGAAAGCAATATGGCAGCTTCCTTGTTGCTTCTCTGCGCCAATGAGAAGCTTTCATAGGAATGAATGAGCGCCATTTTTCAATACGGTGTCCATTTCTTTATATGTCCATGCTCAGGCAGCATCCTGCGAGCTGCCGTAATGTCAACAGGAAGAAGTCAAGGGGAAGTTTAATCTGACAGGTCCATGGGACAGCTTTAGAACCGAAAATAACTAAGTTCATTAAGCATTGTGAAACCTTGTATAAGTAAAACACTTAAACAAACTGAATTATGTACCACTTGTACATTGAAGCCTACATCCGACCCTGTTTAAGTGTTACGTTAGCGCTACGTTAGCGCCGCTAGCATTAGCTGCTAACTTTAGCGTCTATGCTTTCCTACTTCGCCTTCATCAGGGAACTAATTTGCACATTTTGTTTATTAGATGAAGTAACGTTAGGTCCTTTAACACTCAGAGAAACGTGCCGTGCCCTTATGCAGTCTTTGCCAGCATCTTAGGAGGCGCATATGTGTTTCAAGGTATCGTAGCATTGGCTCCTTGTTGGCTCGATCATAGCCTCGGGATTTAACCAGCGCCGCATTTTACTATTATTTTATTTTAAAAAGTTGCCTTGTCTTAATAGATTGTTGTTTGCCAAGAAGATCTTGGAATAAAGATGTAATTGAGTAAAAACCTCTTGTAAACAGTCTATGGTAAAACGCTGTATTTTGGATGTTCTGTTGGCATTTTTTTAATATGTAAAAAGATAACGATTGCTCGATAATTGCTCGTTAATTTTCCCGATGATCGATCAATGAAATTTCTTAAAATGCCCATCCCTAGTGGGGACGTACCTTCCTTTTGGAGGACAACATTGAAGTCCTCCATAACGTAATAATGACATCTAAGGATTTAAGACTTTCTTTACGGTAAGGGTGTAGGTTTTATTAAGGTTAAGGTTAGGGTTAGTGGTTATGGTTAGGCCAAGTCTCTAAGAAAAGAATGTATGTAATGGTTAGGGCAATGTCCTCGGAAGTGATGAAAACACAATGTGTGTGTGCGTTGTGTGTGTGTGTGTGTGCGTGTGTGTGTGTGTGTGTGTGTGGGTGTGTGTGCACGTGTGTCTGTGTGTGCGTACGTTTGTGTGTGTGTGTGTGAAGAAGGGAGGGAGGGAGGGAGGGAGGGAGGGAGGGGGAAGGAAAGCAAGAGTGACAGAATGCGCAGAGGCATAAACAAACAAAGCTCATGCATGCGGCGACTTTCCATTCATTTAGCAGAGGCTGTGCTCCCTAATGAAAACTGCACCTATAGCTCAGGAAAAGAAAATCCCTTTTTTTTTTTTTTAAACAGCGTTGATTTAAAGTGGTGATTACTGCGAAAGGCTTTTGCTTCAAATCACACCCATCACTCATTCTCCTTTTGATTTCTCAGCGCCCGCTAGTCCTCAAAGGGCCAGACCAGGCCCAGTCTGATCACCCCCCTATACCCCCCTCTTGGGTCACTCTCCACACCTCTACTGCTGTGTGTGTGTGTGTGTGGTGTGTGTGTGTGTGTGTGTGTGTGTGTGTGTGTGTGTGTGTGTGTGTGTGTGTGTGTGTGTGTGTGTGTGTGTGTGTGTTGTGTGTGTGTTGTGTGTGTGTGTGTGTGTGTGTGTGTGTGTGTGTTGTGGTGTGTGTGTTTGTGTGTGTGTGTGTGTGTGTGTTGTGTGTGTGTGTGTGTGTGTGTGTGTGTGTGTGTGTGTGTGTGTGTGTGTGTGTGTGTGTGTGTGTGTGTGGTGTGTGTGTGTGTGTGTGTGTGTGTGTGTGTGTGTGTGATGCTAGTCCCATTTCAGAGGCTGGTTGTAATGTAGTCCTATAGGCCCTTCTCTGATGTATGTTCCTTGGGGGCAGCGGGCCGTGTGGGCCGGTGTGTCTAGAGAGAGAGCCAGAGAGAGAGAGAGAAAGGCCTCTCCATTACACACGGGTTAACGTCTGGTGTCAAAGCTCTGCTCGCCGTGGCTGCAGTTGTGATAACAACGTAATGACTTTCTTTCTTTCTACCTCTTGATTACCAAAGGGAGGGTTCCCCAAATATGTAGAGATCAAAGTAAATACAACAGAGTATAGCACCTTTCGCCTAGAATAATAAACCTCTGTGTGTGTGTGTGTGTGTGTGTGTGTGTGTGTGTGTGTGTGTGTGTGTGTGTGTGTGTGTGTGTGTGTGTGTGTGTGTGTGTGTGTGTGTGTGTGTGTGGTGTGTGTGTCTCTCTCTCTCTCTCTCTCTCTCTCTCTCTCTCTCTCTCTCTCTCTCTCTCTCTCTCTCTCTCTCTCTCTTGAAGTGGTGCATGCTGGGAGGGATTACTCATATTTTTTCGTCTAATTAGGACAATACATCATTTACATTTCACATGGCTGGTGGTGGAGGGGGGGGGGGGGGCAAACGGACAGGAGGCCTCCCAGTGGTTAAACTCAACATGGGGAGAGCTCACGGGAGAGCCAAGGAAAATGAATCAAACGCACGAGTATACAGAACAGAGCGCAGTTCAATTATTTCAAACAAAAACATGACCGCTTTCCATTAATCGGTGTAATTGTGGCTGTTGCTTATACATCTTGAGTAATATAAGACATGAAATCAGTCAAGATGTATCGCAGTGTCTTCTTAAAATAGACAACTGAATAGGGCAGTGTGTGTGTGTCATTCTGTTTGAATGTAGTGTTCATTTTCGCCCTTAATCGTGCGGACATTTATGGACATTTTGTCCAGTTCTCACTTCGGGACAGTCCCCCTAACCCTAACCCTCTAAAAGGGTTTTTAGAGGGTTGGGAATATGTTTTTTTAAGATTCCGGTATAGGTTTAGGTTAGGGTTACCGTAAGGGTTTGGGTTAGGCATTTAGTTTTGAAGGTTAGAGTTAGTGTAAGGGCTAGGGAATGCATTAGGATAGGGCATGTATTATGTCAATGAATGTCCTCACATGAATAGCCGTACAAATATGTGTGTGTGTGTGTGTGTGTGTGTGTGTGTGTGTGTGTGTGTGTGTGTGTGTGTGTGTGTGTGTGTGTGTGTGTGTGTGTGTGTGTGTTTTGTTTGAGGGTGCAGGTGTCCGTGTGTGTGTGGTCCCACAGCGGAAGGTGCTGGTGGTATTGTGTGTGTGTGTGTGTGTGTGTGTGTGGGCTTTGAGTGAGGAGGCCTCTTGGAGAACCATCACTCGCAGGGTTAATATCTGTTTCCCATCTTTTCCAAGTGGCTCTTGAGGAACTGTGGGTTTCCCCCATTTCATTTCCCCAAAAAAAGAAAGGAGGAAGAAAGCACTCTCTTATGAAATTACAAGCACTCGAAAAGATCTAATGTGGTCTTAATTGTCTCGCTGCTTTTGACAATGGAGCGTGGAGGGAAGCCATAGGGTTGTGGAGGGGTTTTCTCGAGTACGTTTCAAATTTTCTTTTACAATGGGGACTCCTACAGAAAATGAGCTTGGGCTGTATTGTGTGTGCCTTTTGTTTTCTTGAACGGGGATAAGGAGGTGCAAGGCTTGGAGTGAGGTTGAGAAAGGAACAGAGAGAAAAAAAAAAAAACTCTTGAAAAACAAGCCTGAATCTTGAGTTTGGCGCTATCACACAGTGTCACTCTCGCTGCAAAATGTTCTGCTAAAGTGTGGTGAATGAATTAATGTTTTCTTGCAGCCAAGATTGGAAATATCTGAGGCTGCCCACACACACACACACACACACACACACACACACACACACACACACACACACACACACACACACACACACACACACACACAATATAAGGCGTTTGGTGTTTTTTAAAAAGCCTAAAATGGCCTATAAATTTCAGTTTCCTGACAAGCTCTTCTAGTTGCGATGTTGACTATGCATGTTGCCAGGAAAAAAGGTAAAAACAGACTATAACATTGATATGATGATAGCACCGTGGATCAAATTATTGTGAGACTTTGACACAGGATACCTGTTTTCAATGACAGTGGAAGGCTGGTTTCTTTCAACCCCGTGACCACCATCCTTCCCTAGACTTAACCAAGAGCATTGTGGGTCTGAAACTTCAAATATATCTAGAAACAAATTAGAAAAATATCAAGAATTGTTTTTGTCACCGTTTCCCCAGGACACCCACTTCAAAAATACATAATGGCCATAAAGTTTGTCCATTCTGTGCTACTGTAGAATCATGGCAGTGGAAAATGGCGGCCTCCATGTAGGGTTGACCCGCTCCTAGGCTATTTCTAAGGAAATAAAAGAAAAACATATATTACATATTTAAAACATACTATGAATATTATATTCCATTTCTACCAAGTCTTTCTGAAAAATGTCAATCAAACTCTACACACTGCAACATAAAGTGATTTAAGGTTTTTTGATAGATTTTCGTGAGTTAAAAAGGTTCCAATGGTTGATATTATGCACAAAATAAAAGGGTTCTCCTATATCAATAGCATCCACCGGGGGAAAACGATCAAACTTAAAGGCAACCGTCAGATGTTGAATCTCCTGGCTGTCCCTCAAACCCCAACAAGTTGATTCCTCTCCAGGGAGGTTCAGACTTGTGTTATGGAAAAACCCACAGGAACTCCCCCCAAAAAAAAGTCAAAAAGGCGATCCCTTAAAAACCTGACGGAAGAACCGCTCCACTATGTACAGTATACGGGCCACCCTCGCTGCCTGCTGGGTTCTCCTCTGCCAGCTGCTGGAGCCTAATTAGCCAATTCATGGATCACCACGCCAGAGAAGATGTGTTTCCATGTATGTGAAATTTCCCCCCCCCTTGCCCAGTCATTCACTCCGACATGATTCCCACCCTCTGCGCGAGGACAGAATCTGCATATGGCTCACATCTGGGGGGCCTCCATCAGGAAAATTTTTTTTGGGGTTATAGTACTGAGGTGGTTATACATCTGATGAGAGGAACACACAAGGAAAATCTTGGCAGGCCGCGCTTTTTCTCTGCTTACTGTGTGACACACTCCATGTTGACAGGGAGACAGCTTGGGAAATAAATGTGTTCCCGGGACCCCACAGAGCTCAATTGGCGTTGGTGTACATAAGCAACTTTGTGATTGAATTGATGTTGAACTGTTCAAAAGTGCCTCGTTTGTGTCATGAATGGGTTGTTACTGCTAATGCCAACGTAAGTTAACGGAAAACCTAGTTCTTATGTTTAACATGTGAGGATGTGTTGAGGACGTGTGTCATAAGTCAGCATTGTTGCCTTGGCAGATCCCTCGGTAAAGCTATAGTGTGTAACTTTTCATGTAAAATGAATGTCGGTTACATTCAGCCATTGCCAAATGAGTTTATCAGATACACAAACAATCTCTCTATATTTCTCAGTAGCATTTACAAATTGGTGTCACCTCCTGACACTGGCGCAGGAGTTCAAGAAGCGCCCAAGAAATATTTCAGTTGTTGATTCTACTGCTTAGAAAAAACCTGGATGTACAGCAGAAGGTACAGAATCATGAATGATCACCAAGGCTTAACTCATGTAGATGCGCCTAAAGTTTTTATTACTCGTAATTCGTCTTATGGGCAACCCAAAGTTACGCACTTTACCTTAAATTTCTTTGCACTCAGAAAGAGTCAGAAAACATCCTGAGCTCTTTAACCTAGAGAGAAAGTGAAGATCGGTATGATGTAGTAATGGCAAGTTGATGCCTTTTATACCAAGATCACAATTACAAACTTTCAACAATGAGTGTGCAGCACATCTTGTAGCAACAGACTGAAACAATGAGCACAGTTTATACCTCTATAATTACTCTAAATTAAAACCAAAAGAACAGCCTTTTTTGTGCTCTGAAAAGCTTTGGCCAGCTTACTAAAATAAAAGAGACAGATGCGCTCATACACGCACAAATGCAAACAAAAAAAATCATCTTTAATTGGATTACGGGTGTGCAGCTCTTTTCAGGGCCCAAATTCACCCGACCACGGAGGCCTTGCCCTCTTGATAAGTAGGGATCTAACCAGGGCTGGCTGTCTCTGGGACTGACCCTCCACAGTGGATGGAGTTGTCCACTGACACCTGACACAGCCATGGCTTATTCCCCCCCCCCCCACCCCCCCCCCGACTGGAGCCTAATGTCTGGTGATGGAGGAGACCACCATCCCCTCTTTAGTTTGGGTGCATTGGGCCGCGTACACATAGGCCAAGCAAGTCTGTCACCCTCCTATCCAACCCACCACTCATTAAGCAACGACGAGACCTGTTTCGGGAGCGCAAATGACTCTGTTTCTACTATGCGCGTGGTGGGTGGGTGGTGGTGCACAAGGGGGTTTACCCACTCACTCACTTGGATGATAGATAATAATTAGGCCCCAGGGCTGTGCTTAAAAAATACCCCTCAAGAGTCTGGTTGGGGTTGGATTTATACAAGCATTTAACATTATGTGGCTTGGAGAACAATTTAGAAAAAATTATACCCCACTGTTAGCGGTCCTAAGTTGTGGTTTTTCCCATTACGTCGAGCATGTGTGTACGGCAAGTGTTGTGTGTGTGTGTGGCATGCATGAAACCTGCTGCATGATATTAATAGTTTGCACGGCAGCAAATTTGGCAGGGATGTGGCTAACGCAGGGACCCCACCGACGGAGCTGCATTTTTCCCATGCTTGGTACGGTATACGACCTATGCCTATAGGTTTTGAACCAGAATCGGCTACAATTATGTGAGATTGCTCTTGTACTTTTTAGGGTCTCATGTGGAAGGACGGTGGGTTATTAAGTTAAATAGGCTATAAAGAACGTATTTGGTGTAGTTTCTTTGTCTCATTTTTTTTTTAAATTTGTCTCATCTTGATGTAGTATGTATGCCCCTGTAAAGCACTTTAAATGACTTGTGTCTGAATTGTGCTATCAGCAATCTTGCCCTGCCTTGCCTTGGGTTATTGTAGTGAATGGAAGAACTGACACCAAATAATGAGAATGGCTGATTAACATATTAAAAAAAAAAAAAAAATCAATATCATCATTAATCTACTTTAAGTAAAATCATCTAAAATGTCACTGTCCAAAGGAGTTAATCCAAGGGAGCTGTCAAAAAAAATGACAGTATTATTTTGTTGCACAAATATAAAAAGCTTTTCGGAATGTAACAGTGGAACACTTTGACACATTAGATGCTTACTTTTAAAAGGTGATTCTGGCACACTGTATCTACAGATTGGATATACAGTAAAACCACCAAAGTGTGTTAAATAAGGTGGTATAGGCTACAATGAGCCCCCAGAACAGCTTCAGTGTTCCTTGGTATATTTCACACATATCATAAGCTCCACCAGAAGGGACAAACACCCATTCGTTCAAAAGACATATTCCATCAGTTGGTGTTTTGATAATGGCGGTAGACAGAGCTGTCACGTCACTCCAAAATGTCCCATAGGGCTTCAACTGCGAGATCTGGTGAAGCATATGTTTTACCTAATTTGCTTACCCATCATATCATTCAGTGACCCCCCCCCCCCCTACAAACACACACACACACACCACACACACACACACACACACACAACACACACACACACACACACACACACACACAAACACACACACACACACACACAACACTCTCCCTTGTAGGGCTTTACAGTATTAGGATAAATGTGCATGATGTTTCTATTATATTCTCATTCTTTCATTCATATTTTTAAAGATTATTTTGGGCATTTTATGCTTTATAAGATAGTTTGGAGAGACAGAGATGAAATAAAATGGGGCAAAGAGGGGAATGACATGCAGAGAATGACCACGGGCGGATTCTTAACCTGTGGTCTGCTGCTTCTGAGGACTGAGCCTCTATGGGCGAGTGCTTTAACCACTACAACACAAGCGACCCCCCTTCATTTGAAGTTTTTAGGCCTTAAGTAGCGTGTCTGGAGGGCTGGCATTGTCAACTGTACGCTAAAGTCCACTGCTTTGGTCTGGACCGAAATGTATCAACAAGTATTTGATGAATTGAGATTTTGTACAGAAATTCAAAGTTCTTAGTATAAAGGCCACCATGGGAGGTGTGGTTTTGAGTGAAATGTCTCAACATGCCACACAACACACACACACACACACACACACACACACACACACACACACACACACACACACACACACACACACACACCACACACACACACACACACACACACACACACACACACAACACACCCCCTACACACACTCACAGTTGGAATTGGTTTTAAATGTCACGACAAGAAAGTATGACAACAAATGGGGAAATTGAATGTCACAGAGTACAAAGTTAACCAGCAGTTAATGTCTCTCAGCTGCCTGGCTTCTCCTCTCGCACGTTGGGCTACAAAATACTAATTCATCAAATTCAATCGTGTGCAACAAGTCGACGGTTTTTAAAAAACAACGATAACAAGTAATTGATTGCAGAGCAGCAGCAGCAGTGTATGGAAGCACACAGCACGCCACATTTAAAAAGCCAGGAAACGGGGACGCTGTCACCAAGATAAGTGGGAACAAACGGCAGTAATGAATCACAGAGGGGGGTGGCTGGTCCTACTACATGTCAACAAACCAACATCCAATGGTAAGTCATCGTTTGAAATTGAATTTTGATGTATCATCTTTGGCCCTTTTTTATTTAAATATCAATTTCTCTTTTTCTCTGCACAGGCTCAATCTGACCAATTTAAATGTCCCAATTATGGTTAGAAGAAAAGCTAGGGGGGGGAAGAAGGATGCTCATTATCTTTGGGTGGAGAAGCCTTTTCTCTATCCCTCTCCTTCACTTTCCGACAGATGCTATAATTCATAAAGTTAGCGGCGGAGATTTGGTTCATGTTAAATAGGACGAGCGTTGGCCCCAGACACTCTCGTTTCGAACTTAGCTGGTGGTCCATCTGAATTATGGTTAGGGGGAAATGTTTTGTGCATGTGTGTGTGTGTGTGTGTTTTAACTTTTAAAAAGGGACAAAGCTGTCCTTAAAGCATCCATTATGTCTCCGTAGCTCATGTGCTGTCTGTCTGTGAACACCTCATGTTACTGGTCAAAACGGGCGGGAAAAAAATTATGACTTTCTAAATCCCTTGTGGCAAGTTTACAGTACTCTTCCCCCGTCGCTGCGTGTCTGTCCTGCTCTCACACACAAACACACACACACACACACAACACACACACACACACACACACACACACACACACACACACAACACATAAACACACACAGACACATAAACACACACACACATTCATGTGCAGTGGCCCATTGCGATCCATCCGCCATCATTCAAGTGCTCAAGTAGATAAACGGACTGTCAATGTCTTTTTTTCGCTGTGTGATCAGCATCATAAAAGTGATTACATGCACAGACGCACAACTTTAAACTGTCTTTACGTCATATATAAAGCTCACATCTGTCAACAGCGAAATGAACAGCACATTTCTATGTCTATGAATTTAAAATGAGCCGCATGAATGATTTTCATTGAACATACTCAGTGTACAAACACTAAAGACTGCGATGATCTGAGTGAGAACTACTCAGATCATTAAAAGGTGCTACGAGGAACTTTTAAATATTTCTGAAACAGTACATTTTTTCCTCTTGATGATCATACAGTAAATGACATGTAACAGCAAACGAGAACATCAGTGCAAAGAATTCTTTTTTTTACATAGTTTTTCTTAATGCCTTTGTCATGGGAACGCTCACCCAGGAACAACAGCCAGTGAAGTAAAACACTACCGCTTTCGTCCAAAGGGGGTGCAAGAATGAACAGAAACTGATATTCGCTCGGAGCACCTTTAAGATAAGGATAAGTTTGATGATATTCTATATTATATAGACACGCACAATGATCTTTGAAAGTACATTGTCAACAGAACTTTTTGAATATTTGAGGATTTTTGAGGATTTGCATAAAACTTTAACTGTAAAATAAACAAATAATTATATTGAGTTATTATTTCAAATCAATTTATATTCATAAGCACAGTGCCAAACATAGCTAATTGCTCTGGGGGGGTAGGGGGGGGGGGCTTACAATCATATAGTAAATGACGCTCTCTATACTAAGACAGATTTTGGAAAAGAACACCCCCCCCCCCCCCCCATGAAAAAATAAATGGAAGAAACAAGTTATAATCACTTCAATGATTCCCCTAGCCGAGTGCTTTAACTGACTTACATTTTCCCCCTGGAGGAAAATTCTCTCTTCCCCACAGATTAATTCTAAAATGTTTGTGTTAAACACATTTCCCCTCAAAATGGGAGCCAGCCCTGCTCATTCAACCGAAGAATAAAAGTTCAGTAAAAAACTGATAATTATTTGGTTGAATTTTTTAAAACCTAAACAATGTTTTCAAAATCAATCATATCAAACATAATTGGTGGTTCCTTTTGAAAGAGTCAAAGTCCACCGCTGCCACAGACCAATATGGGAATCAAATCTAGTGTATGTCGCCATGTGTTGAAACACTCCATCAAGAAAACTAACCCATGAAATGCCTGGCATCTCTCAATCCGGAACAACAAAATGTTACATCAAAATGTGAACACGTCCCACCAGGAGACTCATTTCGTCTGTTGCCAAACAGTTTGGGCTGAGTCACATACCCACTGACTGTAGACAAATCATTCATAATTCAAGAGAAAACAACCTAAAAATCACCCAGAGTCTGAGGTTATAGTAACAAACTAAAATGCAACAGAAACCTCCAATGCTGGCTAAACATCTACACTATCCCTGTGTTCCAAATTGCATACTCTTTCTTTTTTCTACATACTACATCTGACCCAAACAATAATCTAGTTAGGATGCAGTAGGCACACACAATTGGGACGTACTTTTACTTATTTATTTCATCATAACATTGCACTTGATCTTGCCTCTTGCTTTTATACCGTCGCATCCGCGTTGTTTTCATACGAAGTCTCCGTCGGTGCACAATGCATTGTGGTCAGAATCGCCAATTAGCATAGTGATTTCAACACTAAAATTCTCGGCCGGATGTAGTAGGAATCTAAGGATCTTTAAGCATACTAAATATGACCACAAGAATTGGGTCTCCTAAATCTTTTTTCCCACCACACTAAATAGCAGAATTCGTTTGGCAACAATTTGTGGACAATCCTCTTTAATTAACCGTGCAGTAAAAGGAGCTTTTTCATGTCACATGAATGCAAGAAAGATAATCAAATATTATCATCTATTGAGCAGAAATAGTTGAAATAAACTGAAGACTTTAGCTGCATCAATCTATTTTTGCCAAGATGTAAACACGGCATTGGCAGCGTCATATTTACATACGGAGCGGCATATGCATGGCTTTGAAATAAAGTACAGTCAGTCCAATATTATAATACTTCACACTTTTCCTTGTTTTTCTCTTTATCAGAGGCTTATATCTCTAATCTTAAACTGTTTTGTCAGTCAGCCGTTTAGCGCACAATGTTTTTTTAAGGCTTTTTCACTGAAGACATGAAAACAGTAAAGTTACGGTCCCTCAAAACCAAAAATAAACACAGTATATGAACATGTGCTACAATTACAGTAGGCAAAATATATAGCACAGGTATAAGCAACAGTACTGCTTAAGACAGGATACACATGGTATAAACAGCTAGAAGTCTCATATAAATAAGCTGGATATTGTGTGGACAGTAGTGTAAATATGCAAGTTTATGTAATAGGTAGGTATGACCCAGCAGCCAGCCAGTCAGGCAGAAACAGCCTTTGTTTAAATGTTCAGGTTCATTCTTTATGGAAAATTTTATTTGACATTAATTGATACATAGTTTAGTCGCTGATGGCGTATTGATTGATTGCTATTTGGATAATTCATTGACTGAGTTTTGAACTGAATATATATTTTGAGTGTGGAAAAGAGTGTATCAGTATAAGAGCTTTTGCTGTAATTCCAACTCCAACAGCAGAATTTGCCACGACATATTTAGTGCACGCTCGAAGTAGCCTGATGCTAACACTTCAACTTTTGTGTAAAAATGTGTAATACTATAACAACAACTTGATGGGATTTCATTATAGCTGTTGATGGGGACTGAGTGTGCTCTAGCAGAGGAACAATAGAAGATTTTCCACATTGGATATGAACTGGGGAAAAATAAAAAAAACGTGATGATGGAGAGAATCGAAAAAAAGGAGGGAAAAAAGACTGATAAAAGAGAGACAATATGTCCCAGCTGAGTAATGTAAGTGGCAGACGAATTGAAAACAATATCCCGATGCGCTAGGGCCTCGGCCCAAATTCAGTTACGGACTTCGGCTTTTTTTCTAAAAAAACTATCGGATCCCCCGAGCTGTTTTGAAGGGGGGAGTGAGCAGGAAAGCAAACAGTATTAATCCTCAAAAAGTTCAAAATATCGTCCTGTCATAACAAAAAGATCCAGCCCCCTTGTTCTACGTAAAAAAAAAAAAAGTCTGCAAAAAATAATATCAAGTGCAGATGTGAGGGGAAGATGGAGGCATAAACACTGGGCCCTGTCTTTTGTAAATGTTTAAAAATGAGCCCTAATGCAGAAGGGCTGTGGGTATTTGCCCAGCTGTTGGATAAATAAGCAAAAGGGGGGAGATTCAAAGGGTGGATAACCTCCGCCAATGCCCATCAAAACCAAACAGATGAGAGGCCGAAAGTAATCTGCTCCATTCTCCCCCCCAAAAAAACGGGGGACAGCGCTGCCTCCAATTAGCCCAACGGTCCCACATCCACACAAGAGGAACAGCGTGGGTGGAGGAGGTCTGAAGAAAAAATAAATGAAAAATAAATATGTCGTGATCTTTTCTCTTTTATTGTTCAACCGAATGCACTCAAAGAGAAGTGACAGACTTAACTTGTTTCTCCACATGTTGGTGTAACGGATGTTTTTGTTCCCCCTTAACTTTTCATCCAGTTCACGCGGCAACCTCATAATGCTTAGCGACAATGTTTTGCCGTGCAATGAAACCCCCTGTCTAAAGTCTCTATGTAATTAAAACCGTTAGCCGTTAATCAGACTGGATGATGTGTGCTGTGTTCTCTTATGAACCTGATGTCATATTCATACTATTTACGGAGCATTCAAAGGGCTGTTTGGTTAAGCAGATGAGACTGGCTGCAACCTTCACTCACTTTTTGGAGCGTTAAAGCTACAGTGCGTAACTTATGTCGCCCCCATGAGGAATTTTGAGTAATTACAACAACACTGCTGCCGCATCTAACATGAGGTAAAGCCTTTGGTGATCGCACATGGATTGTATACCTTCTGCTGTACGTCCAGTTTTTTTTCTTAGCAGTAGAATCAACAACTAGAATCAATCATTTATTCATATGAAAAAGTTACGCACTATAGCTTTAAAGGGCTTTGATGTGTGGAAACAATAGGCAGCAGGATCTATAATCTATATACAGTAAAGTTACGGTCCCTCAAAACCAAAAATAAACACAGTATATGAACATGTGCTGCAATTACAGTAGGCAAAATATATAGCACAGGTATAAGCAACAGTACTGCTTAAGACAGGATACACATGGTATAAACAGCTAGAAGTCTCATATAAATAAGCTGGATATTGTGTGGACAGTAGTGTAAATATGCAAGTTTATGTAATAGGTAGGTATGACCCAGCAGCCAGCCAGTCAGGCAGAAACAGCCTTTGTTTAAATGTTCAGGTTCATTCTTTATTGAAAATTTTATTTGACATTAATTGATACATAGGTTAGTCACTGATGGCGTATTGATGGATTGCTATTTGGATAATTCATTGACTGAGTTTTGAACTGAATATATTTTGAGTGTGGAAAAGAGTGTATCAGTATGAGAGCTTTTGCTGTAATTCCAACTCCAACAGCAGAATTTGCCACGACATATTTAGTGCACGCTCGAAGTAGCCTGATGCTAACACTTCAACTTTTGTGTAAAAATGTGTAATACTGTAACAACAACTTGATGGGATTTCATTATAGCTGTTGATGGGGACTGAGTGTGCTCTAGCAGAGGAACAATAGAAGATTTTCCACATTGGATATGAACTGGGGAAAAATAAAAAAACGTGATGATGGAGAGAATCGAAAAAAAGGAGGGAAAAAAAGACTGATAAAAGAGAGACAATACGTCCCAGCTGAGTAATGTAAGTGGCAGACGAATTGAAAACAATATCCCGATGCGCTAGGGCCTCGGCCCAAATTCAGTTACGGACTTCGGCTTTTTTTCTAAAAACCTATCGGATCCCCGAGCTGTTTTGAAGGGGGGAGTGAGCAGGAAAGCAAACAGTATTAATCCTCAAAAAGTTCAAAATATCGTCCTGTCATAACAAAAAGATCCAGCCCCCTTGTTCTACGTAAAAAAAAAAAAAAAGTCTGCAAAAAATAATATCAAGTGCAGATGTGAGGGGAAGATGGAGGCATAAACACTGGGCCCTGTCTTTTGTAAATGTTTAAAAATGAGCCCTAATGCAGAAGGGCTGTGGGTATTTGCCCAGCTGTTGGATAAATAAGCAAAAGGGGGGAGATTCAAAGGGTGGATAACCTCCGCCAATGCCCATCAAAACCAAACAGATGAGAGGCCGAAAGTAATCTGCTCCATTCTCCCCCCCAAAAAACGGGGGACAGCGCTGCCTCCAATTAGCCCAACGGTCCCACATCCACACGGGGGGAAAAGCGTGGGTGGAGGAGGTCTGAAGAAAAAAATTAATGAAAAATAAATATGTCGTGATCTTTTCTCTTTTATTGTTCAACCGAATGCACTCAAAGAGAAGTGACAGACTTAACTTGTTTCTCCACATGTTGGTGTAACGGATGTTTTTGTTCCCCCTTGCCTTTTCATCCAGTTCACGCGGCAACCTCATAATGCTTAGCGACAATGTTTTGCCGTGCAATGAAACCCCCTGTCTAAAGTCTCTATGTAATTAAAACCGTTAGCCGTTAATCAGACTGGAATATGTGTGCTGTGTTCTCTTATGAACCTGATGTCATATCCATACTATTTACGGAGCACTGGCTGCAACCTTCACTCACTTTTTCGGAGCGTTAAAGCTATAGTGCGTAACTTATGTCGCCCCACATGAGGAATTTTGAGTAATTACATGAGGTAAAGCCTTTGGTGATCGCACATGGATTTTATACTTTCTACTGTACGTCCATTTTTTTTTCTTAGCAGTAGAATCAACAACTAGAATCAATCATTTATTCATATGAAAAAGTTACGCACTATAGCTTTTAAAGGGCTTTGATGTGTGGAAACAATAGGCAGCGGGATCTATAATCTATATAGGACAATGTTTTCAGGATATTGTAGAATTGTTTTCACTACTGTTGAGCTCACTGGCGCTCGTTTCGTTTCGTGCCGGATCGGATTGGAGGGGGACGGAGTGCACGGAGCAGTAATTAAAACGAGGTGGAAGAAGTGAGCTGACATTCATCAAGACTGAGAGGGTGTACGTGTGTGTGTGTGCGTGTGTGTGTGTGCGTGTGGTGTGTGTGTGTGTGTGTGTGTGGTGTGTGTGTTGTGTGTGTGTGCGTGCGTGCGTGCGTGCGTGCGTGTGTGTGTGTGTGTGGTGTGCGTGTGCCGCGCTCTGTGCCAAACCAACGATCTAATTCTTCATCTTCCAGTTATTTTCTTGGCCTTCCTTCCCTCTCAGAAGTTTGTTTTGTCACGATACGGCCAATTTTTTTTTCTTCTCCGCCCAATCTCATACTTCCACATTTAATCCTCGATATTGATTGTACAAATACAATTTTCAAAGTTATTACGCAATTAAATGTGTGTTTTGCTGCTGGAAAACTTCAAAAGCGCGCGGGGGGGGCCTCGGCGGCGGTCGGCGGAGAGAGACATTGTTTGCCGATGATGTAATAATTTCCCCGGGATATTTAAAACAAACACATTAGGCCTAAAGGAATTCAAAACGTGTCTCGGACCATAATGCCTGGGCCTTTTGATTGGCGTGAGGCGTGGAATGGCCCTATTTTTTTGGAAAGCAATGGTCGCCCTTTAACAGCCCCTACGTTTCCAAGCTCCCATGCAGTGTAAATTATAGGATAATAGGGTGCAGGCGATTGCAGTCTCTTGTTTATTCAATCCATTTCTTCACACAAGTTCCCATTGCCTTTTTTCCTTCTCTCTCTCTCTCTCTCTCTCTCTCTCTCCTCTCTCTCTCTCTCTCTCTCCCCCTCTCTCTTGCCGTGTGTATTGGTGGTCCTCTGATCCTGCTGACCCTCGCCATGTGTTTTCACTTTCCACTCTGATCTCAGCTCTGCGACCAGCGGGGAACCAAATACAAATTGAACAGTAACCATTCACAGGCCGGCCCCCTTTTCTCATAGCACCGTTAAACCTGCTTTGTATTCCCCAGGAGGAGCTCACTCACTCACTCACTCAGTCACTTGCTCGGGGGATACGTGTCCACCGGTTTCAGTCACGGGCCCTTCAGTATTGTTCCCCCTTTTCTTTTTTGTTAGCAGACATGCAGTGCTTGTAACAGACCTCCAACAACAAAGCGGTTTCGCCTGCAGTTTCGTGGCACATTTGGACATCTTTTGAATCTAAATCAAATTATTTCCCCCTTAAAAAGAGTCAACAGGCCACAAAACACAAGCCTTCCCCTAAATGAAAACCTTCCAGTGTGCTCAGAGCGTCTCCAATGACGGGGAGAAAACACTACAGTGGAGCGAGTGAAGGGAACAAATCGCCAGTGTTTTTCTGGGTGGTGTGCTTTTTATTATTTCAGTTAAGGTGAAGTTTTCATTAGTCCCATAAGCCCACCCCACCCCTCACACACACACACACACACACACACACACACACACACACACACACACACACACACACACACACACACACACACACACACACACACACACACACACACACACACTCTCCCGTTTGAAAGCGAGCCCTCTTTTCTGTGGAACTAGCTGGACACAGCAGCGGCCCGCGAGTGGCAGGCTAATGTTTGTTCAGCTTTTATTGGGAAGACGTGGGTTTTGAAGAAAAGTTAAAAAGAAACTCTTTTGTTGTTCTTGGGGTTCATATTTTCTCTGGAGTGGCTCCACGTGCTGTGTTTGTTCCCCCCCGAATCTGGAAATGAAAAAAAGGGGTAAAACCTGAACGCAATAACTCAACCTATAAAGAGAAGACAAACTTCTCTGATGACCGCACGGTTAATCTCTCCGATAAGATATAAATCAAACGGGGATGAAAAGCGTTTGAGTTTACAGAGCTTTTTTCTATTGAAGGTGGATGCCAGAACATTTGTGTTTGGATAGTTTAGCTTTACGCTTTAGAAAAGGTGGAGTCAGCAATTCTGGAGAAAGCTTGTTGTCAAAATCACTTTGTCAAAGTCAGTGAATTTTTTCCTAACAATCTGGTACCTGTCCATCCAAAAGCCTGTGTTAATACATAGCCTAGGCTCTGTAAATTGCTGTTTAAAGAAAGGGGGCCCAACAGTAGCTAGCAACATTCCCTTTACAGAGCTGTGTATGAACAGAGGATTTTTTTTCCCCACACACACAGTACGGATAGGTAGCAGATCGTCAGGAGATATTCACCGATTTTGATGCATTTTGTTGTTTGACAACAAGCATTCTCCAGAATCGCTGACTCTACCTTTAAACGCCGGGGATAAGACTTAGCAAACAGTTTAGTGACCCGACATAATGTAATATACAGAACTGAGCCCAGACTTAAACCAAAGTTGTGATGTTTGATGAAACGATAGGGCAGCGGATAACATCTACAGGCTGTTGCTGTATTACCGATCGGAACGGCTCCCCACCATTCAAACTTTCCCACACATGGCTTCGCAATGTGATTTTCAATAATGGTCTGTTCACCGGGATTCTCCCTCGGAGCCTCTTTATTAAGAGTAAAAACACATTCATCACCTGTTTCACATTACAGTTTCACGCATGCAGGCCCCAACCTCCTTGTATCTTGTAAACTCTGCTTCGTTTACTTAGCCTGGCTTTCATTGCGGCCATTTTGCACGGTTTACCTTTGTTTAGTTTATTAACCCAGGGGGTTACTTAACCTAAACAATCGCAGTCCAACGCTCCGGCTTTGGGTTTCAAGGATTTTTAACAAAAGTCTTGAAGTGACAAAGAGTGGAGGAGTTTCATGATCCACATGACACCTGGATGTCAAGTTGGAAAGAGATCGCTGGATGACATATTGACGATTCAGAAATCAACTACTCAACTATCTATGAGTTCTGCAAACATTTGACTTCAAATGTTTCGGATGTGAATTACAGATTACATATTTATAGCCTGTGGTTGATCGCAACTTAATGTGTCAGATGTTCTAGAATGAACCTTTTAATAAAATGTCCAAAGAAGTCGAAGAATTAAAACAACAATTCTCTCCTTTAACTGGCACATTGATCCTTGTCTCAACACTGACTAAAAAAAAAAAAAAAACGCTAAAAATACATCTCCCAAGCTGCCTCACTTTCAACAGCACATGTGTGTAGAACTCCCCCGGGGGACTTTCTTAAACAAATAAAGGCTCAGCGCAGCATTAGAGCGAAGGAAAGCCTACGAAAACCTGTTCGTGCACCCCGAGATTTTTTTCAAAGTGAGACTGTCCTCATTTGCTAAACCCCAAAAATATCCCCGGTTTTAAGAAAAGGACCATGTAGCGTCCGCGGCTTCACTGTGGCTGGCGCTAAGGTTCCCATGCTCCATCCAGCATTGTGTCTATTCCAGCTGCAGCCAGGGGGAAAATGGAGTGGTGTGGTGGTGGGGGGGGTTGGGGGGGAGCAGAGGCATGCTCATGGGTGGTCTGCCCCCACACAGTCCCACACAGTTTGCGGTTTGCGCCCCTACATCTGATAGCATAGTGGCTCTCAGCTGGGGCTCTGGCGCACACGGGCCTCACATTCTCCCAGTGTGCCATGTTTACTGCAACAACCAAGTTCTAGAAAGGAAGGCTGGAACTGTTTACCGTTTGCAATATCTTCATCCCAAAGCGCTATACACTGACTGCACAGCTGGCCTCCCCTCCCATGCACCATACACTAAGGTTTTCCTCACCAAAGGATGTTGTTAAATACTCTATGAGTGTGTGAAGGAATCAGGTAGATAATGTTTCTTTGTGTTATAACTTGTATCTTTTAATCCACTTACGGCCTCTGCAAACTGCCTTTGATGAATTACTTCTAGTAAATCGACACTTTTATCATGCTCAGTTAAATGAGCATTAACTACTTGTGCCTGCACCGTATAGTACAGTATGTATTTGGCTTAAGAGACCCTCACATGCCCTTACTACATGGGGTTCAAATCGATCATTTCTAAGCCAGAAGGTTTGCAGTTCACACAAAATCCCCGACTGAAATTTTCAATCGCGAAAAAACAGCACACACAAGAGTCAAGTTAATAAGTGAGGGGGGACTGTTAATCATTTATGTTTTTTAGTGGATTTATCCGCGAACCCGCAAATACCACATTTTTATTGACTTTCATAGGCTGGCGATGTGATCTGAAGTACAGGAGCACAATTAGCTCCATAGTAACATTTTATGGAAATAATCGATATGGAGAACAGAGCAGAGATTTTTTTTTGGGGTTGGGAGCTTCAAGTGTGGTCCTCCCAAGTGCTCAGACACAGAGGGACTGTGTCAGTTCTCACGGGGAGGGAAAGCCAACATGTTGCAATCATCTTATAACCCAACCACACACACACACACACACACACACACACACACACACACACACACACACACACACACACATAATAATATATAATATATATATATATATGAATATTAATTATTTATATAGGAAATTCATGAATATGATAGCAGGTGGTGTTTCGTCCTCAGAAGTCAATATTACACATTTCTGCCCGATTAAAACGATGTTGTAACATTTGATCATTTGGAAACATTTCACCTTTTTAGTTCAGGTAAAACATGGATAACCTCTGGGTTTTTTCCAGACATTTTTTTGACGTTTCTATGATCTACTTTTAGTGCAGTTTGTGAAGTTTGTGTGCGTGCGTGTGCGTGTGTGTGTGTGTGTGTGTGTGTGTGTGTGTGTGTTGTGTGTGTGTGTGTGTGTGTGTGTGTGTGTGTGTGTGTGTGTGTGTGTGTGTGTGTGTGCGTGCGTGCGTGCGTGTGTGTGTGTGTGTGTGCGTGTGTGGTGTGTAGTGGGTTAGATCCAGCTCAACTGACAGTCAAAGTACGTGTCTTAAGCACCAGCAGACTGGCACATTCTCATGGGAGAATATGATCTATAGCCATGGTGACTGGGGTAATGCTCTATCAATGCAAAAAGAAAGAAAAAAAGTTGAGAAAATCCAGATGCAACTGTAATTTCGCCCAAGTGTTCTCCCATTGAGACAGAGAGTGTGTGTGTGTGTTGTGTGTGTGTGTGTGTGTGTGTGTGTGTGTGTGTGTGTGTGTGTGTGTGTGTGTGTGTGTGTGTGTGTGTGTGTGTGTGTGTGTGTGTGTGTGTGTGTGTGTGTTCGTGTGCATGTGTGTGTAAACCGAATGAGTGGCTATAATAAAAAAATAAGAAGCTGTTTTCCAAAAGTTTTATGCACAACATGTTTCTGAGAGGCGTGATCAACAAATGAGCTCCAGAAGATTCACCAGGCAGAGACTCCATCATTCATCATTTATTCTGTGTCAGTGACTCACAGGAAAATGTTCCACAGCCAAAAGATGACACTGTTTTAATGACTAAACTTCCACTCTGATGGAAACTGAATGGAGCAATGATACACAAATCAAACCAGTGACATTCAGTGTAATACTCCATGTAACCACAGTGTACTAGATCCTGGGCCTACAGTATACTTAAAGCCTAGTGGAAAAAACCTGCTAGTCTAAAATAGTAGAACTGAATATATGATATCAAAGCAGGGTGTCTTAATATGCTTTTATAATAAATCTGATTGAAAATAAATGTTCAGAAATATTATAAAACTTAGTTTACCGTTTAGACAATTTGACAGGATTGTGTGGGCGTGGCCGTATATCAAACGGTCTCCACAGCAACAGTCAATGTTTTTATAGAATGTTTGGGTGACTGCTGTGATTGGTTCAAAATACTTATTGTGTCATAAGAACCAGAGCATCAAACTTAAACCAAGTGTATCAAACTTAAATGACAACATCTTTAATTTTGACAAATATTCCAACTCATTTTAGATGCTTTACTATCATGCAAATAAATAGTTAGAATTTCCACTTCTTCATATCTCAAATCATACTTAAAATAATACTAAATACAAACCAATGTGGATGGGAGGGTTGACACCATCTTTTTCAACACGTTGTATAAATGACACTAGATTACACAATAAAAATATTTTGATCCCATTTCCCTACAGGAGCGTGTCAGCTGCTATTGTGCAAAGAGAAAGCCACCCAGAATCCAACCCACCCAACGGAAACAAGAGACATGTGTAGTCAAAAAAAAACTTCCCGTGAGGACAGTGAACGCATCGGCACGTGTGTGAAATCTGCACACACACATTAACTCAGCCCGTCATGTGGCGGGAAGGCTAATTGTACAGAGCTATCTATCACAGCCATACAAAACAATACGAAATAAATCAAATGCAATCATATAAATGTTAAGTCTTATGTTAAATTGAATTGTTAAGTAGAGTATAAAGTAAACATATCAAGTTCTTGACAGCTTGCACCAAAGTTGCTCACTGTTTTTTAGCATTATACTTTTTAGTTTAATTAGGCCCAAGGCAAGACCCTGCATTGCTCCAGATAGTTAGCTTGCACCCTGCGTGGTAGCTGCTGCTATCGTGTATGAGTGTGCGTGATTGGGTGAATGTATACAAAACAATGTAAAGTGCTTTGGGTCTGGGAAAAATCTGGGAAAAGCACTCTATAAGTGGAGTCCATTTACCAATTATTGTTTCATATAATAAAAATCGCAAATTCTGCGTCCATAGTATACACAGTGAATCAAAAACTTTTACAATATGTCTAAATCCTACACAGTCTGAAATAAATCAAGGGGATTTTTATTAACGATTGCCATCTTTGTAAAGAACATTTTGCTCTTCCTCCTATATACAGCTTCATCCCCACTGTGTATCTTTGAAGCCATCTCTACAAAGAGAAGCCATAATTAAAAAGGGACAAGCCGCAGCAGTGGTGGAAGAGGCCCCACACTCGCTGACAGGATAATAAATATGTTGTTAGGCCGTGAAAGATGAACAGTTGGCATTGTTAGTGGCACTTTAACATGCAAAACAATACGATGTGGATTACATTTTTACTGCCTCCACTTTAGGCAACTCGTCGCCGGTCATGGTGCGATAAAATTCAAACTCCTTATTGTCGCAATATTATTTGTAATATTTGGTGGATTTGCTTCAAAAATGACACTTTTATGAAAAATTATTCTTTTTTTTCTTGACTTATTTTACTGACTTTTATTGTTTGTCAAGGGGATGAATAAAGTATCTATCTATTTGTCCATCCATCCATCCATCTTTTTATCTATCTATCTATCTATCTATCTATCTATCTATCTATCTATCTATTTATCTATCTATCTATCTATCTATCTATCCATCCATCCATCCATCTATCCATCCATCCATCATAAATAATCACACAAAACTGAACAGAATCTTTTGAAATGGACCGTGAGAAACCGAAGTGTTTGGGGGTGACAATGTGTTCAAACTTTAACCGACTGTCTCTCGTCTTCTACATCTGATAATGATCAACTTTTCTTTTCCTTTCTTTCTTTCTTTTCCTTCAAAAAATTGGTATTCAGCATTTGTGAAATATAATTCTTCATTTCCTGGTGGAGTCATAGACACCATGAGAACACTGAGGAGGAGTATCGGTTTTCCTTTGTATTTTTCACGTCTTATCAAATATACTTGGGACGTCCCGAGAGTGATTTCTTATACGACAGGCTCTCAAAAGGTGAATTTTTAAGATGTTACAGCTGATTCAGTTTTTCCCCCGAATAGAGGAAAGTGGCAACTGTCTCCCCCTCTTTCACCCTGGGAGTTGATCTCTGCACTTATTACTTAAATCTGTCCACGGCCCTTTAATTCACAAAGGAGTTTCACATGTGGGTTGAGTGTATGCAGGGGTTTTACAACATGAGCAGAGCCTGTGTGCGATGCCAATGTATGGTGGTAGTAACCTCGTCAACTCTTGATTTTTTTCAGATATGTTTTCCCCTTGTTTAGATCCATTTAGAATGGGAATGGGAGAGAATTTGGGGAAAGAGACTTCTGTCCGAACAGACACGGATGTAATCAGCCTACATGATTTCTAATGTCTAGGGAAGATTGCCTCAAAATACATTATATTTGTTTATTTGAATACAGATTCCCCAATATATTATAGTTTAAGTTAAGTCTAAATGTTTAATGTCTAATATTGAATTTTGATGCATTTTCTCTGATTTTACTGTCTCCTAAATGCAATTTCTAATGTCTAATTTTGATGTATTGTGTGACGCTGTAAAGCACTTTGAATGGCCTTGTGTCTGAATTGGGCTAAATAAAAATACATGCCTTGCCTTGCCTTGTGTTCCTTTTCAATTTTGAAAGAAAATGTATATCACATGTGCAGAATATTCTTTGCCTTCTTGTTCCAAAGCATCATAAACATACAGTGCTTATCGTACAATGAGTGAAAAACCCAAGATTTCATACATTATGTTAAATTTTTTTATGAGATGTTGGTGAGCACACCAACCGAATATTGTGCCAGAAAGTGATTAACTTTGCAGTGAAACGAGTAGCTGTTTATTTGGTTGGATAAAGTTGGATTCAACAATGCAAAAATTGTGTGAAATGTAGATGCAATCCACCTGTTAGTTGTTGAGATATTTTAGTCTGATCTAAAGTGGTGAGCGCTGACCATCTGAAGGACCAACATGCCATCATCCTTAAAGCTATACTACGTGAAGGATTGTCCCAAAAAAGTCTCTACTGCCAGCTGTGCTTAAGTGTATGTCAGCATGCATCACTCATGTATATTTGTGTACATGTGGGTGCATGTATCTGTGTGAGGTGGTTGGAAGGCAGCCGTCAGTATGCACATACACACACATACACGCACGCACTAGCACATGTGTTTGTGTCCATTTGTCAGAGAAAGCTTTGTTTCTGTGTGTGTGTGTGTGTGTGTGTGTGTGTGTGTGTGTGTGTGTGTGTGTGTGTGTGTGTGTGTGTGTGTGTGTGTGTGTGTGTGTGTGTGTGTGTGTGTGTGTGTGTGTGTGTGTGTGTGTGTGTGTGTGTGTGCCTGTGTGTGTCTGTGTGTGTGTGTGTGCATGCCTGTGTGCGTGCGGTGGCGGTCGTGTTTGATTTCAAAGAGCGGCGGCGAAATCATGAAACCCAAAACTGTGGAGAAGCTGACAAAACACAGCGATCCCAGGTGGTTAATGGGCCGGGGAGAAATGACCAGTTGACCAGCGTCATACTCGACCCCATTCTGATGTGCCCGCCGACCCCTCCCATCTGCTAGATATTACACCCAGGAACTCCTCTGTTTGGGCTACACATGTAACAGATGGGTGGTCTTGAGATAACACTGCACGGAGGCCTTGTCCTATAACCCAAGGATGCCTTTAGTTCTCTTCAATAAAGTCTCTCGAAACTTGGGTCTAAAAGAGTAAAATAGGCCTACAGCTCCGGAAAAAAATTAAGAGACCACCTCAAATGTTCAGTGTCTCTTGTTTGACTATTTATAGGCATATGTTTGACTAAAATATTTTGGTTTTATGATATATTTCTACCAAATTCCCTATAAGAATATTGTCATTAAGTTAAGAGATGTAGATTTAAGAAAAATCCAGACTGGTCTCTTCATTTTTTTCCGGAGCTGTATATGATATCAGAGTGGGGTGTCTCAATAAGCTTTTTACAAAAATCTGAATGAAAATAAATGTTCAAAAATATTATAAAATTAAGACAAAAAACTGTTTCACTGTCTAAACTGTTTGTCAGGACTATGTGTGTGCGGGCGCAACTGTATCAAGCAGTCTCCATGGCAACAGGTGTTTGTTCTTTATAGAATGTTCGGGCTAGAGAACTGCCGTGATTGGTTCAAAATAGCCATTGTGTAATAAGAACCAGAGCATAGCCCCGCCTCAAATAAACCACATTTCTGACAAGTGTATCAAACCTATATGACAACATCTGTAATTTGGATCGACAAATATGCATTTTAACTCTTTTCAGATGCTTCACTATCATGCAACACACACTCCCCGCAAAATTACATAGGACGCTGCCAGTGTGTGGCAAGTATGATGTCAGGCCGCCCGGCGCGATGACACCCCTGTATATTAATACATGACGCAACTTTGATGCTAAAAAATGCTAACCCTTTTATCTTCCTTTGCAAACTGTGACCACAACCCTTCTTGAAACGCCCCATTTCACCCGAATGCCTCACAGAAGACACACAAGACGAAGAAGGGTATTTGCCATGATTGAGAAATAAATCTTCTGCTTTTTAGTGGGGAGCCGACGTGAGAAAAGTTCCAGGTGTCAGGGGTGAGAGGTGGAAGGTCCCAGTATGTGTGGGTGGTTCTGATGAAGCCCCTGTTAGCAGTTAATGAGGGCTGAACAGAACACACTGATCACCATCCTTGTAATTTGGGCAGCGGGGCTAATCGCTGAATATTCCCTCCTTTGACAAGAGAGATTACATGAGGGCCCTGGCACTGCACAATGGAGATTTGCCATTTTAATGTCTCCACTATAGACTAGCAACACAAAAAGGACAGGGTGGATCAGACGGTAGGAGAGAAGGACTTAGAGACAGGGGAGGGGGGTTAGATGTGACATCGGCCAAGAGGTATCACCTTTGGGACAATGCAAAGTGAGGGAGGGGTTGGTTAGGGGTGCACTAGGGTTAGGGAGACATAACAGCACAAAGCCTTTAGTTATCACATGGGGGTCAGCTACTACTACCAGCTTATAGAGAATGAGCGTGTGTGCAGGGGATTTTGATTGGCTGACTAAGAATGATCTGTTTGCTTTTTGTTAGGGGGCCTCAAAGCCGGGCCGCTATAATCAATATTTTTTAATTCTCAATGGAGACACATTCATGGCTGGCTTAGCGTGAAATAGGATGCTTGTAATGACCAAACCCCACACAAGAGAATAATCAGGAACGCCAGATTTAGAGATTTGAATGCGGCTGATAGAAAATACCTAGACTGATTCAGACTAAACTGTTTTGTTTTTCAGTCCTGCAACTGTTTTGTTTTGGTCCATTCTTTCAGCTCTCATCAGCGTCAGAAGAAGTAAGCAGCTGTTTCCATCTTAAAAAAGGTCAAACAAGTACGATGGTATGCTGCTACCTCTCCAGCACCAAACAGCAGACAGACAAAGTTACAAGAACAAACTGGAAACTAAATATGAGACGTTGCAGACAAAAGCATGTTTTTTTTTTTGCTGGAAGAACTGGTCCAATTTTGAGATTTTCTGCTATTTTTCTTCCATGAAATGTCTACTTTCATATTAGTAAAAATCTAAAAAGGTCCAAAATATACATTCAGGTTTTTATTTTACTATTTCTTGTCTGTATGAATCTGTACATTTCTCTATACAACCATCTTTAAAGGGCTATTGTACTCAACATTGTAGTTCATTTTCAACAATTTGAAACCTGAACATCTCCACTTCTAAGCATTTGCATCAGTTTAACCCCTTCACATATTAGTTAATAGAAGGATTCGATACTGTGTGTCGTCTGACTTATGATAAAAATTTTTCTCAAAAACACGCAAAAATGCTAATAAATGCTGCTGGATGTGTAAACAACTATTGTTAATATG
>CM047524.1:23248623-23261123 GCA_026122265.1 Ammodytes dubius | reverse complement strand
CGTAAAATACATCAAGATTAGACATAAGAAATGTAATTTAAGAGATGGTAAAAACATAGAAAATACCTCAAGACTCAAGATTAGACATTAAATAATTAGACAGGCTGCAATGAAAATGATGTGACTGAGAACAGACATATTTTCTATATAGACTATTTAACTTAATTACTCTTTCATAGTGTCAAACTAATAAAAACTAAATAAAAGCTCCACTCTGTCTGCTTATTCTGTTGTCATTGTTTATTTTATTAGAAGCTTTAGAGGGTTGTGACAAAGGGAGTAAGATCTCACAAATTGTCCCTTTCAACTATTCTTTCCATATTGCAGTGTACATATTTAACCAGTTTTTGTTTTGTTGCTTTATTTTCAATATATATAGAACTATTTACAGAAACTGACTATCCCGGGTTTGTTTGTCTTTAGTTATATATTCAGTTACAGTTCAAATCAATCATTTGGCTATAATGGAACACACACCAGTATTTTTAAGTTAACCTTATTGGTCAAATGTGTTAGTTAGTTATTTTAGTTTACTTACCATGTGCCCAAGACAAAAGCAGGGAAAGGCTCATTCACTTCCTGTTGGGTAGACCAAGTATGGGTGGATTAGGTCAAGTCTGTTTTGTTAAAGTTGCAGTGTGTAGTATCTGAATATTTAGTGGCACCTAGTGGTGAAAGTTCTAGAATGCAACGCTCCATGGCAGTCCAAAGTGGCAGCCTCCATGTAGGGGGGACCCACTCCTATGCAGATATAAAAGGCTCATTCTAAGGAAATACAATAAAAAGCTAATTTTATTTCCAAGCTATTATATACTACTCAAACATACTTCCTACCAAGTCTTTTCTGAAGAATGACAATACATTCTACCCACTGCACCTAACAATGTTTATGTATTGCTTACTTTTTATGTTTGACTAAATTCTTTTATTTAGCTCAAGACATTGCAGAATATCAAAAACTGCTACTGCTAGGAAAAACAGAGGTAAAACAACATAAACAAGAGTCACCCAAAGGCCAAAAGACTAAAGGGATTTTAAGTCCATAGGGAGAGAGTTCCAAAGTTTATGAGCCTTGAACTTTAAAGCACAGTCTCCTTTGGTACAAATGGAAATCGACAGACGTCCGGGGCTTTTTCCCTTTTGCTGTTGTTATTGTTGGTTTTTAAATTCCAGCCTTGTCCACTTTGCGGCTTTTTGTTGTTTTGTTTTGGTGTTTTTTCTGCTAACCACTGTACCAATCCACACGGGTTTCCCTTTGACACAATAATCTCTACTCGAGGTTCACTGACTTTCACTGGGATGTTTTTGTGAAGCTCCATATTAAAATGAGCTCAACTCCAACTCACTGATGAAGACTGTAAAAAAAGCATACTATACTATAATGGCTATTCAGTTAAAGGAGCACTGCGTAACTTTGGGTGGGTCAGAGAAGTGAACATTTTTAAGGTATATTCTCATAACTGAAGGGGTAAACTTTCTTCACAGGAAAATTCTATCCCTGGCCCACTGTTTGAAGTTAGAAAGCTTCCTGAAAAGTTACTGTTTCACTGTTGTTGTTTACAGCAGCAGGGCCTAACGTTTTGTGTACAAACACATTATTGTCGTACATTTGCTTCCAGGTGCGTCAGAATAATTTTAATTTTATTTATGATGATAGAATTATTCAAGACTGAGAATTAAATGAAGAGAAAATATGTTTTGCTTACTAAATGCAAATACATACTCTGCAGATGTAAACAAATCCCTGTCACCTGAAACTGCACAGTGCACCTTTAAATGAGCAAACTCAACTCCCTGTAGAAAAAGCATTCTAATAGCTATTCAGTTGACGTCATTGTGCAGAAATACTACATATCCCATAAGGTCAAGATATAACTTCCTGTTATTTTTATGTCATTAGAACATATAGAAGACTTCTCTGCTACTTTAATTTTATATTCCATGTTCAAGTAACCCAAGCCTGAAAGTCCAGACATCCTTTTTTAAAGACACGGGAACTTTTGCCCGCAATTGTCAATGAAATCCACTATATAATATCACCACATTTAAAAAAGGGCCTCACACTTGTTAAAGTTACATACAATGCTTGTGAGAACTCAAAAAGCCACTTAGATCGTCGTGTGCAAAATTAAACGCGTATGTGTTCGTAAATGTAGTCTCGGCCCTTTTAATAAAATAAAAAAAAAATCTCTTCTTTTCCACATGACTGGACAGAGCAGAGAGCTGCTGGCCCTCACTCCAAGAGTCCAGACACATGCATTTGCACTCAGAGTAAAACACAGTAAAAATCCAAGTGCGGTCGCCCCCCTCCCCAACCCCCCACCCTCCCGCCACCACCGTGACACGTATCTGTGTTATTTCCAATAACGGTGAAAGCCCGACCTGCCTTGCCCTCCCACACGAATGAGCTGAACACCTGCTCCGTGAGGTGAGCCCGGAGAAGAAGGCCGTAAAAAATCTGTAGGGAAAGTTATTACAGAGAGAGAGAGAAGGAAAGAGAGGGAGAGGGAGAGGGAGAGGGAGAGGGAGAGGGAGAGGGAGAGGAGAGGGGAGAGGGAGAGGGGAGAGGGAGAGAGGAGATGACTTTATCATGGCTACATACAGTCCTTGGCTTCCAGTCAATAAGGAAATAAAATAAAAAGTACTTTATTGGAGCTGATAGTTTTGCCACATTAGCTCTGGAAATATAAGGGGCAGCCTCAGCCCTCAATCTTAATAAAAGTAAGTGTGTGTTTTGTGTTGTGTGTGTGTTGTGTGTGTGTGTGTGTGTGTGTGTGTGTGTGTTGTGTGTGTGTGTGTGTGTGTGTGTGTGTGTGTGTGTGTTGTGTGTGTGTGTGTGTGTGTGTGTGTGTGTGTGTGTGTGTGTGTGTGTGTGTGTGTGTGTGTGTGTGTGTGTGGTGTGTGTGTGTTGTTTTCCAGGCTAGATAGCAGGGATTTGCATATGTAAGTGTGTCTCCAACTAACCCACATACCTGCTAAGTTTGTCTGTGCATATGGTGTGTATTAGAGTGAAGTGGAATTGTGTTGTTTTCCTGTGTGTGTGTGTGTGTGTGTGTGTGTGTGTGTGTGTGTGTGTGTGTGTGTGTGTTGTTGCGTAGCCCAGCTCCATGTGAGGATGAGTATGTAAATGGCTTATTATGCCGAGGAGGTCTGCAAATCATTTCCTGTGGGCTGACTATTTATCAGATTCCCTCGAGGTTTAGACGCTCCTTCTCTCTCTCTCTCTCTCTCTCTCTCTCTCTCTCTCTCTCTCTCTCTCTCTCTCTCTCTCTCTCTCTCTCTCTCTCTCTCTCTCTCTCTCTCTCTCTCTCTCTCTCTCTTTCGAAACTTGTCTGCCCATCTGTGAGAGAGAGAGAGAGAGGGAGACAAATACAAGACCAAAAAACAAGAATAAACAAGTCCCTTGTGCCCACAGTAAGGAATTAAAAAATACGTTAATTTCCTTTTTCACCACTAGAAGAAACGATCAGGGGGATAAACAGTGCATGCAGGGGTGTGTGTGTGTGTGTGTGTGTGTGTGTGTGTGTGTGTGTGTGTGTGTGTGTGTGTGTGTGTGTGTGTGTGTGTGTGTGTGTGTTTGTGTGTGTGGTGGGTGTGCTGTGGTTGTTGTGTTTTGTGTGTGTGTGTTGTTGTGTGTGTTTGTTGTGTGTGTGGTTGTGTGTGTGTGTGTGTGTGTGGTGTCTGTTTGTGTGTGAGTTCTGGGAGCATGTGAGTTCACACTGTGTGTGTGTTGTGTTGTGTGTGTGTGTAGTGTGTGTGTGTTGTGTGTGTGTGGTGTGTGGTTTGTGTGTGTGTGTGTCTGTGTGTTGTGTGTGTGTTCATGGTGTGTGTTCTTCTGTGTGTTCCTCGCCACTGTGTTGTGTGTGTGTGTGTGTGTGGGTGTGTGTGTGTGTGTGTGTGTGTGTGTGTGTGTGTGTGTGTGTTCCATGGTGTGTGTTCTTCTGTGTGTTCCTCGGTGTGTGTGTGTGTGTGTGTGTGTGTGTGTGCATGTGTGTGTCTCTCTCTCTCTGTATACCTTCCATACACAGACACAGACCTGCTAGCTCACTGGGTGGGTGGTGACACTGCTGGCGAGCAGAGCTGAAAACTGCCAACGACAAAAGCTTGGAACAACAGGAAGATAATTCAGATTTGATTGGTTTCACGTGTGCTTCATAAACAACAAAGTTTTCCTGTGCCTGCAGCGTGTTTTCCTGCAAACATGGTATCCATTTGTCCCCGTCTCCTCCATGCCCTGTAGTTGCAACAGGCTCTTACGTAGCTAAACACAACACACCACACACACACCACACACACACACACACACAACACACAGACAAGGGAAATGAAAGGAAAGGCACACAGAGCGAGCCCACCACTGTGGCAACGAGATCTTTTGATATATTCGGTCAGGAACTTATTTTGAAAACAGCCACTTTCAGCTGCTAAAAATAATCACGACTCGGAGAGCAACATGTGAATGGAGCTCGCCTGATGTGCCTCCGCCGTCAAAACAACGGGAAATGTACTCAAGGATCTCATATTTACTGTAGTGAAAAGTTTTCATTTTATTATACACTGGATATGCAGGATATTTAAAGGGTTGCTCCACGCAAATACAAGAATGATTTGTTTGAGTTTTTAAGGTTTGGAGAGTTTTGTTATAGTCATCCTTTTGATTTAACAGGGACTTATGTTTTACTAGTTTCAGTGTACTTGTTTTATTACTAGTTTCCTTATAGCTGTGGGTTCCAAACCATCATACAGGTACAACATTTTAAAGGTGCAACATGCAATTTCAGGGGAGGATGATTTGTTGACATTTACAGAGCATGCAGTTAGTTTACAAAAAAAATATAAAAATGTAATTCTTAGTATGGAATAATTGTATCAACTTTAAAGCTAGCTTTCTTACTTCTAGAACATTTTAAGATTTAGAAAATCCGCTACACAATATATTATATATTTTCTACAATCTTCGCTTTGTCTTTTTTGTGTGAAAAAGATGTAACGTTTCATCCATTAAAAATGAAAAAAATCTTCAAATTAAAAAAAATTAGGAATGCCTAATCGTTGAACAACATATCAACATCCATTCATACTTCAACAGGAGGTCATAAAGGCTTTGTATTATGGGATCAACAAACATAAACAGGCCGGGAATCACTGCCCTGACTGAGTAGTAAGAGAGTAGTAGTGGAGCAGTATAAGTACCAATCCCATTAATGGAAGCTCAGTTACATAATGCGATTTAAAAAAATATGCCTGCACACAGATACAAAAGAGACTAGCAGTGTTTGAGCTAAACTAACCTGGATGAGCGACCTTTGCCCATTTCTACATCAAAAATGCATTTCAGGAACGGTTTCTGTCACCTTTTCTTGAGCCGGAGAGTGAGGCAAAATGCTTGAAATTTAAAAATGTTGAACTATCCCTTTAAAGGTTTAAGAATTACAGGCACAAAACTGTCTCTAAAATATATGTTGTATGTTGTTTTTGACTGTCTGTTGAAGCTTAGTCAACACAATGCTAAAAGCTTGTCGAGTGCATTATAGAACAGAGTATCCTCACGCACACAATGAGCTCATGTTACATACTAAACACCAACACCAACTTCTGTGAGCGGTTAGTCTTATAACCCATATGTTAGTATGGCGTCACAATGCAAACACAATGGATCGGTCCACTCATTCACAGAGCAAGGTCACTGTTAATTACTCTAGTCTCATCATGATGGGGGGGGGGGGGGGCAGGGGGGGGGGGATATCGGCCTCCCTTTGGTATTCTTTTATTTCAAAAGGAAAGGAGAAAATATGCCATCTCAGATGTAGCGTCCAAATCCGTCCACAAATGTTTAGCTGGCTGGGAGCACATGTGGTTTAGAGAGTGAGAGGGAGAGAGAGGAGAGAGAGAGAGAGAGAGAGAGAGAGGAGAGAGAGAGAGAGAGAGAGAGATAGAGAGAGAGAGAGAGAGAGGGCCTCCAAGCTCAGGCCTCCAGCACAATCAAAGCACTAGTGGCCAGCCAACACACCACACACACACACACACACACACACACACACACAACACACACACACACACACACACACACACACACACACACACACACACACACACACACACACACACACACACAACACACACACACAACACACACACACAACACACACAACAAATAGCCTATCCGGAAAAAGAAAAATACAAAATACAAAAAATACACACATACATATTCACACACACACACACACACACACACAACACACTGGGAGTTGGGCCGGTCCAGCATATAGATGAATAAAGAGAGAGGGAGAGAGAAACACCTGTTGCCTCCAGAGAGAGTTCTCATGTTATATAGTTGATGAAGTCACTTTTTAATCAGCTCGTTATAAAAACCATTATGTATTATTAGAGCATATTTTTAGGTTTAATTGTGGGCCGCCCACATAACTGAATAATTGAGCTCCGTTGCTATTCTCTGTAAAGGATCTCCAGCTGGCAATAATAAAGTGGGTTTCCTTATTATTAACCACAAGATGACTTTTGATAATAATCTATTCATATTCATAACCATAGAACTCCCATTAGGACGCACGTTCTCGTGGGATCTTGCGGGTACATATTTCCCTCTTATACTCTCTCATTTCGGAGTTGTTATCGTTCAGCGTGTTCCTGTTCCGCATTACTTTCATAAATCCTCTCCGCCGCTGCTCCAAAATTGGTGCAATAATGGGCCTTGTCGGCCACCCGCGTTTTACTGCGCCGTAAAAATAAATGAAAGTCATATTGCGATGTGGTTTTGAGACAATCTGCACAGGCACACGTTTTGAAGGAAAGGCCTGGAATCTGGAATGGGGATGTGTTTTTCTGAATTGCCGTGAATTTCTTTAATTTTTTTGGACACATTTGGCAAAAGTTTGTTATAATCCCAGTGGGTGATGGGCGTTTTTGGAGCTCGGCCCGACAGCTCATTTAGTTTGATTGGAGCGAGTGTTTGTTTGGGAGAAAAAACCATATTTGTTAATGGAGTCAACATTGACCGAGCTGACACAGTGACACGCCAACCCTCTCCTTCAAATGAAAGTAGATGAACTCAGTTGAAACTTATTTGAAAGGTTCCATTTGTGTTTTTGCAGAGCACGACAATACGCTCATTATACACAAAATATAGTAGGCTACCGCTATTAAAGAAAGCCTATGCTGCATGTGTTTCTATCTATTATTATAAAGAATTGTTATGCTAGGGGTCACTGGATTAGTTGGAACCACAATAATAATTAAAAAAATAAAAAATAAAATAAATAGGCTATTTTTCCCCCAAAAAATATTCTAATTCGATCACAATTCAATTCAAATTTAGATTTTATCAATCTATTTCTCAAGCACATTTTAAGCAAAATATTTTTTATATTAATGTTTTTATGTCTCTCTTGACATGGTCCAGATTTTATAAAGGATTTCTGTAATACACTGAAGGCGTGTTTCTCTTCTTCATCCTCACAAAGGCTACAATTATTTATTTATCCTCATTTATTATTGATTTTATTTCATTTACATTTCTGATTAACATGACGTTACTTCAAAGAGGACATGCTAACGAACAGTCACCGTAATTATTATCTATTAACAAGGATTGCTTAGCTACAAGTTATTGTTTTAACGCAACGTTCAGGTAATTGAACGTTCCTAGTGCAATATTGTACAGCACAATAATGCAAAAGAAACTATTTAATAAAAATAAATTTTTAAAGGCTATATATTAAAAATAAGAGAGAGAGAGCAAAAGTTGATTGAAAGTTACAGCGCGGTTCAAATTGATTCAAAAGAACAAAGACTGATTTATGAATCACCCAACGACAAATGCTTTCCTGTTATTAAATTATTATTTTCACTTATATTATCATTATAATCATTATGTATTTATAGTGCAGTCTTAATCTCTTAACACCACCTGACCTGACCCGGAGAGGGAGTGTTTCTGCCCCCGTGTGGCGCAGTGACACGTGTGTTTACACTGCAAACACAAGCGACTGGAAACGTCACAGTTACATTTTGCCTATGAAGTGACACATAAGCATAACACGAGTGGATTGCTGGCCCAGGGTCTATTAACAATTAATATAGCATATTGTATATAACATTTGAAAAAAAAAATGGTATGTTGTGATGGTGCAGGGGTTTGTTTGTTTGTGTGTGTGTTGTGAGAAACAGAACAAAACTACAATACATATATTGTGAAAAAACCTATCATATAGTAATAGGCCATAATACAGTATAGTAGGCCTATAGTATATTATATTATTTTCCATCGAAACCCTTGACATTTTGATAAAGGTTTGCTTTTCTCTGCACAACTGTAAGTTCTATCACTGTATTGGATGTTTATTGTATAGGATCCCTGTACCCTACCAAAAGGACAACTAGTTTTCCTGGTGTCTACATGTGTTTGATTGTAATCATTTATGAAAAATCGCCATACAGTTGAGGTTTTGCACCTTATTTGAGTTTTTGCATTTTATTTTTATTTTTACAGTGTATGTTGAAGTGATGTCCCCTTTTTATACAAAATATATCTTGATACAATCAGTTAAATATTATGTAGTGACATGGTGCCGAATTGAAACCGAAATAAGGAGGAGACTTAACACTTGCTGGCCCAAGAAGGGTCTATTCACTATTATTATTAGGCTGATTAATAGTAGTATATTTCGTTTTTGCTTTAAGTTCTATCCTGTATTGAAGGTATTTAGTTTTAATTAAGGAATTATTTGTAAATTAACAGTTGTGGATCCCCATTAGTTGTAGCCTAAACCTTAAAGCTTAAAGTCATCCTGGGGTCCACCACATGTGCTTGATCGTAATCATTTAAGAACACATCTGTAAATAGCAGTGTTACCTCTGCTAAACTTTAATAAAAATGTCTGTCAATGTAATGTTTTTGCTCCTTATTTGAGTTTTTGCACCTTTAAAAAAAATGTATACATTGAATTTTGAGGCCCCTATACAAAATGTGAGGTATTGTGTGACAATTATAACTATATTTCAAATGACCATTATGACTTTTACTCTTTTAATGTTAATATCCTCCCAGCCTTAAAAAAAATCTCCTTTTTAAATATGTATTTCTTGTTAAATTGTCCCTAGTTTGTTTCAGACAGTAGTGGCTGTCTATATGTCTCATCTGCTATCATTTAAGAGGCATGTAAGTTAAGTTATCTCTATTAGTCAATTTACATGAGGCACATTAAAATTTGTCTTTTTGCATATTATCTCAAATCGCCACGGAAGGGGGTCAGAGCACAGGGTCAGCCATAGCACAGTCAGCACCCCTGGAGCAGTTTGGGGTTAAGTGCTTGCTCAAGGACACAATGGTAGAGAGGGGGCACCGTAGATTGTAATAGCAGCCACCACTGTTTTGCTACTAACCCCTCCTGTCCAGTGCCGGGGATCGAACCAGCGACCTCATGGTTACTGGTTGGCTCCTCTTCCTTTGGGCCATCCTACCACCCAAGCAGTTTGTGCAGCCATTTAGGGACAATGCGCACAGCTGGATTAAAGTGTGTTGTTGTTTTCTTTAATGCAAAATATAAATGTAGTTTAGGCTATCTCAAAGTTTCCCAAACCCTTAGAACTCTCAGATAGAGCTGAATTTGTCCATAAATCTCCATTTGAATGAGGTTTTCTTCAAGGGAGCCTCGTCTTTAGTGGATGTTATGACTTCATACATAATTGTTGTGGCCACTCACTACATGATAGCAGCTGTGAGAGGAACGGGAAACCATAAGCTAAGAGATGCTTTTGTCTTTGAAATTTTATGAAATCAGGAAATCAAGTTTTTTGTTCATCAGATCGCTTTGATGTTTCCACACCTTGAACATGTTAAGGCCCTGTCTGTAAACCCAAATCCACACAATCCTTCTAACGATGTCATTTGGGGAGTTGCATGATAGTAAAGCATCTGAAAAGAGTTATATGTTATTTATCAATCCAAATGATAGATTAGATTGTCAGCTGAGGAAAACAAGAAATTCGGGGTGGCATTAATATCATAGGCTGCGTTCCAAATCGCATACTCTTTATTTTTTCTATTCTACATACTACATCTGACCATAAAAAGATCTAGTCAGCATGCAGTATGCTACAATTGGGAGGTAATTTAACTTGTTTATTTCATCATAACACTTGCGACTTGATCTTGCCTCTTGTTTTTACATCTGTCATCCCTGTTTTTCTCTTCATACGGACGATACGGAGACTCAATCGATATGATGTCACTTCCAATGCGATATGTATTATGGGTCAGAATCGGCCCAAATAGCACGCTGATTTCAGCACTGAAAATCTCTCCGGATGTAGTGACTCAGTATATTTAAGCATACTAAATCTGAGCACAAGAATTGGGACATCTTAAATCTTTGTTTTCTACCATACTAAATAGCAGAAAAGTACGGGTATCGGAATGCATAGATGTCTTTGTAAGCAGGTGGACAAGAACTGCTATAGCCACCCCTTCCTCTCTCATCCTTCCCAGTCTTCTCAGCCCTATAAGGAGTCAAACAACATACTGTAGCCTAGCTCAGGCAGGCTGCTGGACCCTCAGTATAAGAGAAGAGCTGGCCAGCGTCCAAATGTTTGCAAGCCCAATTGGTTATGCTTAAAGCAAACGTTAGGAAGCCCATTGCCCCTTTTAAAAGAAAACACTGAGGTTGAGCAATTTCTCCCTTGATCATTCCCTCTATTTGGCCATTAACCAGTGGAAACCTACTGAAACAGGTCAGAAGTTGTGACAACATAAGTGAATGGAGCGAAGCTGTGTGGCGTGTAGTGAGTTGGTGTGGTGTGTGTGTGTGTGTGTTGTGTGTGTGTGTGTGTGTGTGTGGTTGTGTGTGTGGTGGTGCGTGGTGCTGTGCGTGCGTGTCGTGTGTGTTGTGTGCGTGGTGTGTGTGTGTGTGTGCATGTGATCGTGGGGCAGCAGTTTATAGTTATCCTAGGTTAACTGTATTATGCCTGCTGTCTGTTTTTATTAAAGTGAATTACTTTCCTGGAAGCCTGCTGGGAGCAATCGTGTAAAAACAATAAGAGAGAGTGAAAACTTGTAGCTTTGGGCTAATGGAATGCAGCTTGGTGTTCAGCCGGACATGTGTGTGTGTGTGTGTGTGGTCCAGGCCAGGGCTATTTGAATTTGATTGGATTTTAAATAAATTGAATCCCGCAATTAGTGGAAAATATTTTTTTATGACAATATAATTTGTGTTTCCAATAGAGCCCTAACATGTAGGTGGAAATATATAATGGACTGTTTTTCCTTTACTAAGCACATATACACTGGAATATCTCTGGTGTGACGTAATGGTGTAAGTGTCAACTCAGCTAAGGGAGATGAAATGAATAGAATGGAGCAACTTTGGTAGATTGCCCTCGTTTCATTGTTGCTTATTTAATCTAATTTCCCAGCACTATTCTGAAGGTTATTACAGAAGGATGTGTTCATATGTTTGTAAATTGTCGGATTTATGATACATTTTGTTCTTAAAAAACATGCAGAAAATGCATTAATGTACATGCTATTTTTGATTTTACAATATAATGAATAAGGATGTAGTCAAAATATGTTAAGTAAAAACTTTGGAGATTTTATAAAAAAAATGTAATTAATATTTTAACTTTGGCTTCATCCAACATCTAGATATTTAGTTTCTCAAGAGATTTAAATGTACGCTTTATAATTTAGATATTGATAAATTTCACTTTTATTGCATTTCTAAAAACTTGTAATACAAAAAAAAACTTTTTAATGTAGATCACTGGAAAGTTTTCATGATGATATCTGTAAGTTACACATCTTACCCTATGCACCTGCAGTGTCTCGCCTTAAACAAAAAAAAAATCTGTTTCTTTTCTTTTCTTTTTCAGAGTGACAATAGCCAGAAGTCAAATACTCAAACACATTACTCAAAGTACAGTCATTTAGGGTGAATCAGAACCAGTGTGTGGACCATTACAGATAGATTAATTGCACCATAATTGTCTATGAGAGGCTTTGACGGCCAAAAAAAAACCTCTGGGCCACAAGTGTAAAGTGATCTTGTGGTCAGTAAGAAATTGAACTCCAGCTTACTGTGTCTCTTTCTTAACAAGCCCTGGGAGGAACACTTTGGTTTTTAACACACTTTAGTCTGATTAAAGATGAATTATCTACCTCCGGCGGTTTTATTCTGGCCAGTGTCGGCCTGTTGCATGCTGGGTAGTTATGGTTCAAACTCAAAAGCCTCACTGGGATCCATTGTCTGTCTGTGGATGACATGTTTTTTTTGTTTTATTTTTTTAAAGTGATGCATGTACCTGCTCTGTAAAACCACATGCTCATCATAACAACATGTTTAAGTAATGGAGGAACCCAGCAGGAATGAAAACCAGGGCTGCGTTCCAATTCCCGATATACTTTCTGCTGTTTAGTATGGTAGAAAAAAAGATTTAGGATGTCCCCAATTATTGTGGTCTGGTGTCTACTAAATTCGGTCTGG
>CM047524.1:23206123-23243623 GCA_026122265.1 Ammodytes dubius | reverse complement strand
CTGCGAGCACGTCATGCAGTGCTTTGGCTGAGAAGGATGTATGCATTGCTCTCGCTGAAGAGGATGTATGCATGAGCGTCAGCACTACATCAACACCTTGTGCATATTTACACAATAAGTCATGCTGCCTTGTGTCCCTCTCCTTCCTGAAGAGTTAGACCTCCTTCCTTTTACTGTTTCAAACACAGCGTCTTAGCTTCCTATTTAACAGCCACATGTGTCAACCATCAACCAGGCAAGCCCACATGGACTCCACTCTTATGGGCCAATGCAAGAAGATACATAAGCTGAAGTCATATCCTCCAAAACTGTGTTGGTTCCATATGCCAGACTCTTGTGTGTGTGGCCAGGCCATTTGTATACAACGTTAGAGGGTCAGTGAATTTGAGTATGTGGGCTGCTGTAGCTTCAGGTAGTAGGATAAAGAAGGACTTACACCACAACAACGTGTCAAGGAATTTCACTGTTGCAGACATATTACTGATGTCCAATTGAAATCATGGGAGTTGTAGTTGTAATGTTGAAAATGGCGACCCTGCAAGTGACTTATGACACATTAGAGAGTGTCAGACTTTTCTGACAAGTATTGACATTTCAGAGTCTATAGTATATGTTTTCATAATAAAGAGAAATTATATCAAGAGATTGTTTTTGTTGTGTCAAGAGTTGCATAGGCTATGAGAAGGTTGATAGCACTCTCATATGCTTAAACAACAGCCGGTTAACTTGACTTAGCACAAAGAGTGCAAAGCGCGGAAGCATGCTAGTAGTCCTCTAGCTCAGTTTGAAGGTTATAAAAGCAGCATATCATAAAAATGCTTTTATGGGGGTTCAGGCCAAATGCAGGAATTGGCCCAGGACAATAGTGATGACAAGGACTCAGAGAAGTGAGGCGGCTCCTGGCCAAGAAAATATAGTCCCGCAGCACATAGTGACCTCCCGTAAAACTCAACCATTCCTGAACTCTGACCCTCCTCATTTTAAAAAGGAAACTCTGTAGAGTTACATAATGGCTTCCATGTCTGTATGCTACATTTGAAGCAAAAGCTAGCAAACGGTTAGCTTAGCTTTCCATACAACTGGGGAAAAACGGCAGGCCTGGCCAAGGGTAACAAAATCCAGCCTATCAGCATCTCCAAAGCATTCAGGTCAGAGTCAGGTTCAGGGTAAACTTTATTGTCCTGTTAAGGAAATTTGTCTTGGGCATTGTGCTACATTTTGCTTAACAAGTAGACAACAACGACACAGTAAAACCTTGGCCTACACATTGGACAAAGCTAACACACTTTCAACCACTAAGCATGGCTTGTTTGGTCTGTACAGATTAATTAGTTAATTTGTGTATAGGCCGATATTTTAAACTCTAGAGATAGACTGGCTGTTATAGTCTTTGTGGTAAGTTAAACTAACAAACTGAAACAATATTCACTATACACGCACAAGAGTTGAAACACTCTTGTCAAATAACTCTGGGAAAGAACGCAAAAATAAGTGTATTATCCAAAGTGTCAAAAAGTATTTGTTAAAAACCTGAGGTAATTCATTGTGGGTTTTCTGAGCTGGTCTGTAGCTGCTGGCTTATGTCTGGTGTCGATTGGGAGGTTTTGGACGTCAGAATGGACTCTGTGAAGCAGTGGTATAGCAGCAGAGAGGGAGCAGTTCAGCAGCACAGTAATGTTTGTCCAAAGGCCCCACCGGAGCCATAGACTTGAGTTATTCTGCAGTCCACAGAGCAGGGCCCCGACATCAGTAACATTTATGGACAATTTATAATTGATGTGTCCATTTGATCTCCCTCTTGGCCCTGTGAGGAAAACCATCTGAACAAACAAGGATGGTGTAAGTTTATTGCATTAATATGGATTCCTTTCTCCTCACTGCTAAAAAGCCCATAAGACCTCTTTAGAATAACTCAGAGCCCCCTGAAACACGTCAGACTCTCGTCCAAAGGCATCTGTCACATTTTCCACTCGGTGAGCAGAACTCAACTGGTCCCCCCCCCCCTCCCCCGGCAATACACAACTATGAACACCATTCACTGTTAACACAAAACTCACAGGGAATTTATACCTGCAAAAGGACTTAGACAAACTGCTTGTATCAAACTGACAGCAGCTTTACGATACAATAAATCAATCATACAAACATATGTGTGGTTTAATAGATCGTTTGGAGGGAATATTTATATTTGATAGTGGAGATAGACGTGGACACAGGGACACAGAGTATATGAAATACACTTCAACAAGTCCTCAGTCAAAATTTAACGCTGTGGTTACAAAGGGCATGCATCTTGACCAGTAAGATACCATGTTTCTGATGTTCAAAGTAGGGTATGATATTTTTCTATTTTATGATATTGATATTATATATTATTTATGTAATATTATGTTCTGTTGATCATGGAGCTCCATCTCTGTAGCCATAAAGAGCTGAACAAACATTTCATGTCAATCAATTTATTATTGATAGAGATATTTCAGTCTGGACCAAAGAGTTGGAGTGATAAAATGACTGACATACTGTAGGCATTAGCCCGCTAGAGAGCCACACCGCTAACCTCCTACTAAATCTTCTACATAAAAAGGTCCAAAGAAATCACACAGAACACATTTAGTCATTTTAATATATTTGTATATATTCATATATTACACATTTAATACAGGCACAATGATAAATCATAAAGTAGAGACACAAAAGTGGCTGAGATATTGGTAAAAATGTACAATTTATGAGAATCATTTACACAATTTTTTTTCTCTATTTAAACTCTGTTTAATACAACATATAAAGACAGAATGAATGTTGAAAGTGGAGGAAAAAAAAAAGCCTTGTAAAGTTTATTTTGAAAAGTGTTGTAGGGACAGCAAGAACCAGCTTGCTAATACGGACTACAATTACAGAATCAATGTGCTTTTTTTGATTTTTTTATGCATTGGGCTCATCCGACGAAACACCACTGATATGAATATTTAAAGAGGAAAAGACATAGCGAGCGACGTGTTGATTTCTGGTCTTGTTGTTACAATTTCTAGGATTTTATGTAAACTCATTCATTTTGCTACCTCCAACACATTTGGCTGATTAGTTCACAGCGAGATACAAAAAAAAATTAAAAAATCAAGAGACAACTTAAAGGTGCTCTGAGGAACTTTCAGTTTGTGTTCATTCTAGCGCCCCCTTTGGACAAAAGAGGAAGTGCTTTTACTACACCAGCTGTAGTTCCTGGGTGAGCATACACATGACAAAGGCATTAAGAAAAACTATATAAAATAGCATTCTTTGCACTGATGGTCTCGTTTGCTGTTACATGTCATTTATGATCATCAGAGAAAAAACGAGACTGTTTAAGAAAAAATCTAAAGTTTCTCGTAGCACCTTTAAGGCTTGAGTCTTAAGCCCGGTACTTAAAAAGGTTCATACAAAACGTTAAAAACATTAAAAACAACTGGTCATTATGTGTAATAATCACCAAAGGCCAGATATGAAATCAAATCAATTGACCAGTAAGTTTCCGAGAGAAACGTCAGATCAGGCAAGTGTGGACATGACTTTTTATCACTTGCAAACCCCGTCAGTTCAAAAACTACACTGAGTCACGTTTTTACACGTTTTGACAGTATACAATAAGCCTGATTTAAAAAGGTTACTTGCAGAAATCTTATCTGAGAGGTCAGTTGATGCACAGCGTATGAAATTCCAGCTCTAAAAACGGTTCCATCATCATTTGTTTTAACCAATCACAGCTTCCAGACATGTCAACACACCAACACATTAACCAACTGTAGAACCATGACATGGTCGAGGTCAAATGAAAACGTGTCCTACACAACAACAAAACAATTCTCCATCAAGAAGTACAACAGCCCCTTCATCAGCAGCTCTTCATTTCATTAGTTGAACGGTGCTACGAGGAACTTTTTTGTTCATTCTAGCACCCCCTTTGGACAAAAGCGGTAGCGTTTTTACTATGCCAGCTGTAGTTCCTGTGTGAGCGTACCCATGACAAAGGCATTAAGAAAAACAATTACAAATTCTTTGCACTGATGGTCTTGTTTGCTGTTACATGTCATTTATGATCATCAGAGGAAAAATTTGACTGTTTCAGAAATATTTAAAAGTTCCTCGAAGCACCTTAAAAGACATCATCCGTTCGTTTTCTATACCCACTTGTGCTGTTAAGAGTTGCAGAAGGCTAAAGCTTTACCCAGCATGCACTGGGGCGAGAGGCAGGATCCCTCACAGGGCAAATGGCAGTGCTGTGTGTCACAGTCAGTAAACACTGGATTAACTCAGGGTCTAGTAGTTGTGATAAGGCATTTTAAATCATTTCATTTGGCCTTACATTGTGCTTACATGGTCTACTGCACAGTGAGCGAGTGAGAGGTTCAGGGTCGACCAGAAAAAAGACGAGATATAAAAACACAAATGTCAATGATCTAACTGGGTTTCAGAAGGCTACAATGACTCATTCATTTTCTCTGGAAGACATTTTGGGTTGTGTAAAAAAAAAAAAAAAAAAAAAAAAAAGAATTCCCTTCAACATCCAAATAAAGGAGTAAAAAAAACGTACAACTGGCACATTGTTGGTGCTATTCTCATTGACTGTGAAGTATACAGAACAGATTAGAGAAAAGTTAGATTCAGGCACATTCGTAGTTAATCGGGCACCAAAGTGTGATTTAAAAAAAAAAAACACTGCCAGTTTAAAAAACAAAAGGCTGCTAGGTGAACCATGCTTTTTTTTCAAAGCATTGATTTGACACAATGTTTTACAGTCAAAATTTCTGAGCAGTTTTTTGTATAAAGAATCCAAATTAGGTTGCTTTCAAAATGTAGAATACAAAGAAAGGCCATGACTGAAACGGGAAATTACATGTAGAAAAAATTATAAAATTATGAAAAAAACTCCATGACTTTACCACAGAGGAGTGTAGCTTCAATCTGGAAAACCCAAATGTGGGTTGACTCACGTTTTTTTTTTGCCACGGTGAAAGAAGAGGCACGGAGGTCGCATTGTTTCTGTTGTGTTTTTTTTTTGCATCTGTTTTTGAAAGCACTTCTATGTTATCTTAACATAGTCGTTGAGCTTGTGCCAAGAGTGTGTGAGTGTACGGTTTAAGACAGATTCTACCTTCCTTGCTGCATTGCACATAATCAAAAAAAATAAAAATAAAAAAGACCAATCGTGAGGAGGAGAAAGCGAAAAATCAGTAACGATACCGATAATTCATAGTTGAGTCAGAGCCGGTTGAGCAAAAATATTCAGTGTTAATATTTACAGTTTGGATGAGAGAGAAAGAGAAACCTTTCTTTCTTCTCTTCCATGCAGTTATGATTTTGTTTTATATTCCTTATAGGCTTCTTGAAAAAAAAAAATAATAATACAAGAGGAAAAAAGAGCATCTGAAAGATTGTTAGTGCACTTTTTTTTTCCTTTTTTTTTGATTTCAAATACAATATAGATTTATATCTAATCCATAAATTTTGACTATACAAAAAGTGAATCGATTCGGAAAAGCATTATTAGACTTCATATCTACACATTTCCTGAAAGCTCATCTTCCGTTTTATTTTTATTTTTTTCTTCTTCTTTTTTTTTAACAGTGTTCAATACTCAGTGCTGTTTTATTGTAGTGAGATTCTCGCTCCCTTCCCCTCCCAGGAGAAAGCTTGACTGTTCTGGGGGATGGATCCGGAGGGTTCAGGAAGTCAACGTTTGTGTCGAGCGAGATTTTTTATTTTTTTTTAAAAGCCAGAGTGGTGGGTCGCCTCAGCAATCTGCCATATAACGTCCTAGAGAAAAGAAAAAACGACAAGACAGTTTGAGATGTTGGTGCATTAAAATATAGGAGTATGTAGTATGTAAGGATGGACAATGGACAGTTGGGGGCCACGTTGAGGAAAAAAAAATTGGTTTTGTACACATTCACCCAATCACACACACATTCATACACCGATAGCAGCAGCTACCACGCAGGGGTGCAAGTTAACTATGGGTAGCAATTTGGGGTTCAGTGTCTTGCCCAGGGACACTTCGACATGTGGCGGGGGAGACGGGGGATCGAACCACCGACCCTAAAACCCAGTGGACGACTGCCCTATCCGCTTCGCCACAGCCGCGCAAAAATAATTTTTTTTTTTTCAAAAGGTTTTTTATTCATCAAAGAATTTGCAAATACAATACAATGATTATTTAAAAAAAATTATTAACGAAAAAAAAAATCGTAATTTTACAAGGAAAAAAGTCAGAGCTCAATATTAGTAGAATAAAGGGGTGTTTTATAAATAATACTCCATGGTAAAGATGAACCAACAGTAACACGTACCTGTGGCAAACCTCTTCTTGTTGAGAGACAGTCTGTACCCGGCCCCCTGCAGCTCCATGTCCACTCCTGACAGAGTGCTGCCCTCGTTCATGAACTGCACCGCCAGCGTGGAGGGGCTGGACGGCCCTGAAGACAGGTCAAACTTTGCCCTCAGGGACCCGGAGCCTGGAGACACACACACACACACACACACACACACACACACACACACACACACACACACACACACACACACACACACACACACACCCCACACACACACACACACACACACACACACACACACACACACACACACACACACACACACACACACACACTTTACACAATCTGACCCAGCTCCCACATTATCTACAGGTAAGATTTTAAGTCTATAATTGAGAAAGAAAATAAACTATTATTCACCTTCATTTTCAGACTTCTCCGAGATGTCCGTCAGCTTCCACAGACACTTGTTCTGCTCTGAATTCCTAAAATAAGAGAACGGAAATAACACCTTAGGTTGTTGCCATTAGACTAAGATAAAAATATTTTCAGCACTCCACACTTTCTGGGCTTCTGCTGATTTGAAAGGTTGAGGCAGCAATTGTTAATACACAGTCTAGGCTCTGTAAACAGGTATGTAAACAAAGAGTATGAAAACAAAAGATGCCTTCTTTAGCTAACAACATGTCCCTTAACAGAGCCTAGGTTGTGTATTAAAACTGGATTTTTTTTTACAGACAACAGGTAGCGGATGGTGAGACATTCACAAATTTTGACACAAAGTGATTTTGACAACAAGAATTTTTCTAGCTGACTCTACCTTTAGAGGCTCCGTGTCTTACCATATGGAGTTGGGGATAGACTGCATGCCGGTGACTCCTCCGTCCACAGGCACTAGGATCTGCACGTTGGTGAGCGGCCCGGGAGAGGCCATGGACTCTGGGTTGTACCGGTAGTCCACACGCAGGTCTGACGTAATGGGCGTGCACTTCCAGTAAATAGCCAGGTTCAGGGGAGTGGAATGGATCCCATCAGACATCACCTGAACGCAAAAAGGACAGCTGCTTAATTGTCCAAATTAAAAAGGTACTCCGAGGACATTTCAGTTTAGCCCCGTTCGTTTAGCAAACAGCGGGGTTAACTGGTAAAATAAACTTTTGCCGTGGTCGGTTGGCAAAACAGAAAATTCATCTTTCTTGATAATGAAAGATTTGAGTGCCATCTTCAAAATCGTTAAGTGTTGAGGCCAAAGCCGTTTCAAACAACGTATCTGCATCCATCTTTATTGTTAACTATCACAACTTAGACGGCGAAGCACTGTCGTCATCCGGTTACGCCCACCCCATAGCCCCATACATAGGGCTCTGGCCCGCCCATATCAGATAGTAAGATTTGTTTTTTACATAGTTAATAAGCTCCAATGGTTCGTGCCCAGACCAGTATGTGGAGCAAATTTAAATTTGCCAGCGACAGGTCTGAATTTCTAGACTAAGACTGAGGCTGTGTTGCAAGCAAAACCAACAATATATAATATACATATAATTGACAGGGATATTATAGAATAAATAAAGTTGCACAGGGCTTCAGGACCATATCTGAAAAAAAGTCAAATTTCACATTATAAAATAAAATATGACCGTCCTATAGGCCTACTTCTGCCTTCAAAACACTTGTTATTCTTTTTTTGCTTCCTTCTCAGGTACGGTGGGAGCGAAATGTGTTTTTGGAAAGCATTCTTCAACCTGACTTCTATTTGATCTGGATTGGGCTGTGCTGTCTGCTCTTGACGTTGGCGCACTGACCTGGTATTTGAGGATGTCCACGTTATAGTAGGAAGCTGAGGGGTTCTGCTCCAAGGCCTTTCTGAGGTAGGACGTCAGCGCCTGCATGTTGAACCAGAAGTCCTTGGAATTTGAGTCGCTTTGGGAAGGATCACTGGATGAGAAGAAAAAAAAACAGTTGGTCAGGAAGATACACACACACACGCACGCATGTAGGCAAACCAAACACACGTAGGTACTCAAGCACGCACACATACACATACACATACACACACACACACACACAGGCACACACACAGGCACACACACACACACACACGTAGGTACTCAAGCACACACACACACAGGCACACGCACACACACACACACACACACACACGCATAATCAGCGGCTCAATTATTCATTGCTCTTCTTGGCTCTGTGTGTAATAAAGCTCCCAACAGCATTGGAAAAAATGACCCTGGTAAACATCCAACCAGCTACTACATCACAAAATTCCATTTGATTCAATTAACCCCGGCCCATGTGGTCTCTGGATAACTGAGAGGAACCAGACCAAGACACATTTATACTTTTTTGGTGACGGATATGAACTGGTCGCATAAAAGATTGCCGTTTTCAATCACCTTTTAACAGAGACTGAAGAGGTGAGAGCTAAAATCTGTCTAAAATGGTCCTTAAATGAAGCAGCTGCTATATAAGGGTTTGGGTATTTCTTTGCTGTTTTAGGTGCATGAGGTATTTCAGAAGAGCCATGGGGCTGTTGAGAACCTGGCTGTTAACGTCTGGCTGCTGGAAAAATACTTTCCCCCTCCCGACGGCTTAATGATAGGTTTATGTCAGATTACTAATTGAATTTCCTCTGGCTGACGCAGTTCTTTCATTTCCCCTCGTTCTCTCAATCGTATCATCGAGTCGCCGATTTCTCTCTCTCTCACTAAAACCCGCAATGCTGACAAGTCAACACAAGACTCAATCAACTTAAAGGTGCACTGTGTAGTTTCTAGAGGAGGGGGGATTTGTTTACATTCACAGAGTAATGCAGTTAGTTTACAAAACATATTTATATATTCTACATACATTCTAACCCTTTTTCTTGGTATTGAATCATTGTATCATCATAAATCTAATTATTTTGAGGCATCTTGAACCAATCGTAAGACTAGAATTTTTTTTGTAAACCAAACTGTGGGCCCTGCTGCTGTAAACAACAGCAACAGTAGATACCTTTAAAACGTTTCTAACTTCTAACAGTGTTCCTGGGTTCCAATTTTTACCTGGCTATGAGGAAAGTTTGTTTATTCAGCAATGAGAATACACCTAAGAAAATGTCAACTTATCTGGCACACCCAAAGTTACATAGTGCACCTTTAAGTTTTATTTCGTTTTTTTCAAGTCTGTTTGCATTATATATATATTTTTTTACAGATTATTTGTTTGGCATTTTTGCTTTACTAAACAGATTTGGAGAGAGAGTTGAAATGGGGCAAAGGGGACATGCAGAGAAGTGAGTGCCATGAGTGCCCCCAGGTTTGCATTATATGTTTGCTTGATGGTTGTAACGGTGGGCCTGACCTGTTGAGTAGCTGTTGGTTGGGCAGGATCTGCTCCAGTCTGCTGGTGTTCTTCAGTTTGAATGTGAGGACGGCCGGTGACGGGTTGCTGGTGAAAACCTTGATGATGCCCGTTGGGAAGGACAGCGTCATGTCTCCTGTGATCTTCACTATGCACCTGTTGAGTATATGGCCACATGAGTAGGAATTATGTTTTAGATAACTTTACTGAGAAGGGCTGCAACCAAATGATCTTTGAAATAAATTGTATAAATGTATCTGTTGATATATTTTTCCAAGTCAATAAAACGTTTTTTTTTTTAAATGTCAATGATGACATTAACAATTTCCCACTGTCTAAAATGGGATCTCAAGATGACTTGGTTTGTCTAAACAACAGTCCAAAGCGAATTTATTATTGCTACAGGTGCATTTAAATACATTTGAATATCATGGAAAATGTACACCTGTATATTTCATTCAATAAGCAATGATAAAAAAAAAAAAGTCAGACAGTATAGAACCTTACATTAAAAAGATGGAACTATAGAATTTTTGGCATTTACACTTGAACATCTCAAAAAACACTTAGTCGGCTATCAAAATACTTGTTAATTTTATTTAGCACAACTTATCGTTTTTACCAGTATGCCTGAGCACGCAGCTACAATGAACCTATGTAGTTTAATAATATATATTTAACACATTGACTTAAAGCCCTAGGTGTAGCACATCTCAATATTTATCTGTCTGCTTCTATAGCTTGGGGGCACAATTTCTAACAGTAATTTAAAGGGTGTAGAATAGTCTTCTCCCCCGGCCCATGGCTTGCGGTGGTAAAACGTTGCGCACAGCGGGCCTCACCCTCGCACCGTGTCTCCGCCGCATTGCTTATGAAATGTTCCATTGGCTAACAGGCCCGGTTCTAGAAAGTCAGACTTGGGGGGGCCCGTAGAAATTTTGGGTGGGCACACTGGGCAGGGAGACCGAAGATGCGAGCGCGCGTAGAGCGCGCGAGCCGAATTTTTTTGCCCTTGTAAGATCTCTGCATCTGCTTTTTGGCACATTTACTGTGAATTGTGTAGAACACAATATGCAAATAAACGTTGAGTGTTGCTGTGTGGGAAATTTGATTATTGCATGTTTTTTTTCTCCAAAATGTTTATGAATAACATATAATATACATTATATACAACATAATGTGTATATATATAAAATAAATGATTGTGATGTAAGTGTTTTATTGGCTAATTTTATTTGATGCCTCAAATGGTGAATTAAATAGGCCTATTTCCTATTAGTCAATGCATTGTGTGTCTGAATGTGTTCTCAACAGGATAATGCAGAACTGATTTTTAAAAAAAAATACACTTGGTTAACAGCAGCCAACAGTAGCCAGCTAATCTATATTTTACAGTAGGCAATTTAAATCATGTGTGTGTTTGTGTGTCCAACAGGACAAATGCAGAACAGATTTTTTTATTTTTTTTATTTAGTTAACAGCATTCAACAGCAGCCAGCTGATCAATATTAATTTAACAGTAGGCTATTTCAATCATATATATGTGTGTGTGTGTGTGTGTGTGTGTGTGTGTGTGTGTGTGTGTGTGTGTGTGTGTGTGTGTGTGTGTGTGTGTGTGTGTGTGTGTGTCCAACAGGACAAATGCAGAACTGATTTTTTTTTAAATTGTTTTTTAGTTGTTTTTACATAGTTAACAGCAGCCAGCTACTCAATATTAACAGCAGGCAATTTCAATCATAAGTGTGTGTGTGTGTTCGTGTTTGTGTGTCCAACAGGACAAATGCAGAACAGATTTTTTTGTTTGTTTTTTGACTTAGGTAACAGCAGCCAGCTGATCAATATTAATTTAACAGTAGGCTATTTCAATCATATGTGTGTGTGTGCAGAGCCGGCCCAAGCCTTCAAGGGGCCCTAAGCGAAATATGATTAGGGGGCCCCTCTCCAATGTTAGCGCTGCTGAAACTATAGATGTTTGTTAAATATCATTCACACACCCAGTGTTTTCTGCTAGTGCCTCCACTGTGCGGCTGTGCGAAAGTTTTAGACAGCCGAGATTGAGACCCTCCCAGGGGGGTCCGGGGGTATGCCCCCCCGGGAGATTTTTTTAACCTTTTTAAAGTGAAATGCATGAATCTGGTGCACTTTGAGAGGAAAATTAATTTGGAGACACTGGGTCAGATGAATTAGAAGCTATTGAAGAAGGACACATGGATTTTCCATAAAAATATTAATATAAAAAAAAAATTATGGAGGGTCCTCTGGGATGGGCTTGGAGCTCTTTTTCTTTCACTGGACATATTTCTCTGTAATATAATGAATGCATTTAAATGCAGTGTGAGGAACTAAGCAGAAGAACTCTGTTGTCCAGCTACTGTATCTTTTTTTCCACAGACAAGGCTGAAATAGGCTATAGACTATACACAGTGTATGGGCAACTGAGGGCAGCCCCATTTCCAATTGTTTTTAAATAAACTCAATACACACTGCATGGATGTGAAAGTGACATGATCAGATAATTTCGGATTTCCTCCCAGATGAACTGATAAAATGTTTAGGCTATTAATTATATAGACCAAAACATTGTATTCCTTTTTTGTATGATAACTGACATTTGCATAATGTGATGTTAATATCAAACACACAAACTAAAAAAAAAAGAAAAAAAAAAAAAATATTTTTGGAGGGGGCCCCCCAGGGCAGTCGGGGGCCCTAAGCGGCCGCTTAGTTCGCTTATGCCTCGGGCCGGCTCTGGTCGGAGGGATCCTCCGCCTCAAAACATGTAAACGTGTGGAAAAAATTAATTAATAATCAATTAACTGGGTTCTTGAAATTGTGAGTAGCCTACACAAACTGCAGCAGTAGTAGCCACTAGCCACTGAGTTGCAAGGTGAGATTGGAAGCCATTGGAATATTTCCTAGACACCGGAGCCCTCCCTTGAAAGTTGCTGTTTAAAGCCCCGTGTCAGTGACTGCTCTTGAGAAAAAAGTCCAAAGTCGCATATAAAAAGCGGACCTGGCAACGCTGACCACTGACCAGGCAGTGTCAGTGACCACTAGGCCTATAAGCGGGTGGATGGAGGCAGGCCTGCCCACCCAATTAATTTTATTTGACATTTTCTTGGACAGCGAACGAAATTTTCCGTCCGATAGTGGGTCGGGAAAAAACCCAGACCCACTATCGAAAAAAAAAAAAAAAAAAAAAAAAAAAAAAAAAAATCTCAAATTTTGGTTGGGGGGGCACAGCTCACATCTGGGGGGGCACGGCCCCCCCTGGCCCCTGGCTACCGCCGGCCCTGTTGGCTAATCCCTGCGAAAATAAGCCTTTTGCACAGCAGCAATTTAGCGGCAGTTAACCAATAAAAGGCGGTATGTTTTCACTGCCCCAGACGATAATCTGCCCTATGTAGGTTATCCACTCTGAAAGAATGGTGTCACACTTTTAACGCGAAACATTCCACTCATACAGAGAGAGAGAGAGAGAGAGAGAGAGAGAGAGAGAGAGAGAGAGGAGAGAGAGAGAGAGAGAGAGAGAGAGAGAGAGAGAGAGAGAGAGAGAGAGGGGCCGTGCAATATAACCAGTATCCCATGTACTAATAGAACTTAAAATGTGTTGCAGTTTAAAGGTGCACTGTGTAACTTCGGGTGTGTCAAAGAAATACAAAATTCTACGGTATATTCTCATAACTGAATCGACAAACTTTCCTCACAGGAAAATTTGATCCGTGGAACGCTGGTTGAAGTTAGAAAGCTTCCTGAAAAATTACTGTTTCACTGTTGTTGCTTACAGCAGCAGGGCCATCAGTTTAGTTTACACACATATTCTACTCTTACGTTTTGTTTCCATGTGCCTCAAAATAATTTTGTGATTTATTTTGATAGAATTATTCAATACTACAGAATTACAGGTAGAGTTAACATGTTTTGTAAACTAACTGTTAGCGCTTCAAAAGTCAACAATCCCCCCCGCCCCCCTGCCCTGAAACTGTATAGTGCACCTTTAACAAGTTCAAATATGGAACAAAAATGTGTTTGCGTGCAGGTCCATGTCGGTGGGGCCTTTGAGCTTGGGCAAGAGGTCATGTGAGACTCACTTAGACGGATCAGCTCCTTTGAAGTACGCATTAACCGACTCTGTGAAGGCCACGGCTATGGGCAAAGCATCCAGGGATGCCAGGGTCACAGGGCTGGGCCCGCGGGACGTCCCTGAGAAAAGAACCAGAGAAAGAAACAAGAGACAGAAAGAGAGAGGTTTTTTAAAAAGGGAACTGTTGTTGTTGAGTCAGCTGCTGTGGACTTTTATTGCTGCGGGGTTCCGAAGCTCACATCTGAATTAGGAAAAAGGTTTTGATCATGCAAAGAAGAAGATGCATTATATCATCTAGGGATATTTGTATTATTGTTATTATTGCATTTCACAAAGTCAGTCATTCGTACATTGCATATCAGTACATTCTGTTATTTTTTTTAAATAAGACAGAAATAAGGTTGCTTTTCTGTTGTTGAGTAAGTCGTGCTACGGCTTGCTTTAGTTTAAATTCAGTATTATTAGAAAAACTGAAGTCAACAGAAGATATAACAGTCAAATCATTCATTACTTCATTATTTTAACAACCAAATTCTGTACAATGTTAAGAGTTGATGCTGTTGAAATCAAGACAAATGTGAGAAAAGGGGTGAATGACAAATGACAAATACAATCACTGCAAAGCATTAAGTATATCCAGTAGTCCTCCCAGCCCATCCAGCAGACTGCTGTTAGTTTCAGTTAGAAACACAGAGGACATTCCTCTAGTATAAATCCAGACCTTACCTGCTGGTGTCTCACACCGCTTCTCAAAGGACGGCAGCTTGGCTATAAACATATCGTCCTCTTTATGCCAAAATAAAAAGGCATAAAGAAGAACGGAGGAGATAAGCAGACCCAGAGAGTATATGAATGTATATATGAGGCAAGATGATGATCCGCACAGTTGTAAGGTAGTTTGGTAGTGGCAGGTAAAGCCCTAAGCTGACCATGATGCCCTTAATATGACTTAGTCTTAGCAACAGTGAAATGTATTAAGGTGAGACACAACAGACAAGAACATAGTTTTATCCAAGCACTGGTCAGTTTTGAGATTTTCAAAATAAAAATAAACTGTTTCAATGTAAGTAATCAGGTTTCCATGATGATATATAAGTTACAATTTTACCCATTTCACCTGCAGTGTCTCGCCTTGAAATATAGTACTGTAGCATCACAGAAAAAGGGGTGTGTCTTAGGGAAACAGGTGTTTTTTTTTTTTTTGGAAAAGGCAGAAAAAAGGGAACTCACTTTGGTTTAGTGGGAAGAAAGAAGGAGAAGGAAGAGGAGCTCTGGATAGGGGAGGGGAGGAGGAGGAGGAGGGATGAGCGGCTCCTGTGAGGAGAGGAGAGGAGGAAGGAAGGAAGGAAGGGAGGAAGAAAGGAGGCAAGGGAGGAGAGGAGAGAGAGAGAGAGAGAGAGAGAGAGGAGAAGGAGAGGGAGGAGAGAGAGGAGAGGAGAGGAGAGGAGAGGAGAGGAGAGGAGAGGAGAGGAGAGGAGAGGAGAGGAGAGGAGAGGAGAGGAGAGGAGAGGAGAGGAGGAGAGGAGAGGAGAGGAGAGGAGAGGAGAGGAGAGGAGAGAGAGGATGAAGGAAGTGAAAAGGTAGTGAGGAAACCAGCACATTGTGTTGCAGAGACAAAAAGGGTACGTGGCAGGTTGGTGAGGAGCCGAAGAAAAAAGTGGATAAAGGGTAGGTAGGTAGGTAAACAGACGAGGCGTCATACCGACTGTGGGCGTGTTTCCTGCGCTGAGTGATGCGTTGGAGGACAGTGAGGAGGAGCTCTCTGCCCGGGCCAGCGGAGCAGTGGGAGGGGGGCTGGCGTTGACAGCTTGGGGGGGCTGAACGGCCGCACCTGAGAGAGACAAGACAAAACGTTTTAAGATGTTTTTTTTTACCTTTATTTGATTGAATTAGGCACAGAGTTGAAATGAGGAGAGAGAGGGAGGGGGGGGGACTTTAAGCACTTTGGATGGCCTTGTGTCTGAATTTCGCTATATAAATGAATGCCATTTTACCAGCAGTCATTATAATGTTGCATAAACAAGGGATGATGTTGTATGTGTACTTACAATCTCATTGATTCCTGTGAGTTTCCCGGTGGGGAGTTTGGGTCTGGATGAGGGTCGTGGTGGGGGCACCAGCGCGCCAGCCGTCAGAGGGGTGGTAGGTCTGTTTGGTACTGGCACTAGAAACAGAAGCATGTGTTAAAGTCTGACTGCAAAGTGACGGTTAAACAGTGTGGCAATCAGGGTACAACCAAACATGTGTTGCAACTGTCATTCATTGAAATAGATGCAAAAAAAACTCATGCATCAAGACCATCAGTGGAGAAATCATAAAAAAATAAATGTTTACAAATATTGGAATCTTAACAGGAAACCAAAGTAAAATAACAAAACATTCCAAAATAAAATTTCACAAAAATAAACTCAAATACAAATGCATTGCAAAACCAGGCGGCAATTAGAAAAAGTATATGTGCATAAAAAAAAGATTGAAAAGAAAACAGCAACTGAAAACACTCAAAAATATGTAACTGTCAAATTTACATATGAAATAAAAATTAGAAGATTCAAGAAAAACACACTAAAAAAAAATACAAACAAAACACTTTTGTTTTAACTCCAACTTTTTCAAGATCTAAGAATTTATCTAGGCCTATTCCTCTCAAATTCTGTTTACATTTTTAGAAATTTGTGAACAAAATTGGAGAGAAATATCCTTTTGCGTTCGTAAAGGAATATCTTTAGCTCATGAAAAATTGGAGCAACAAAAAAAACAATATAATTTTTTTCAGTGTAAACAAAACACAAACCAAACACTCCAAACCTCAGGCATACAGACTCATGCGTCTCTATCTACTCTTATACTGTTACCATTGAACATTTTGCTTCTATCAGTTATCCCAGAGAAGACATCGGAGAAACCATTGCTGCTGCCATCTTCTCTGCCCGTTGCCCCCTTACAGCAGTATGCGTCAGCGGACTCATCGGACAGGTATCGACTGAGCCTTCTAGCTCCAGACTGAATCCTCTGGAGCTCCTTCACCGTCAAGCCCGAGCCCTGCCCCAATCCGGGCCTCCTCGGTGGGGTAAAGTTATCACTGAAGGCGATCCACTGGCCCTGGGACCATGACATGGAGGAGAAGGCGTCCCCGCTCTTTGGAGGACCAGGGGCATCGGCTGAGCTGTCTATGGGGTCTATGGGCTCACTGGGCAGGGTGATGGGGGCGCTTGGGCCCGTGCTGGTAGGGGCTTCAGAGCTGGGACAGGGTTATCCACAGAGTCCCATGGAGAGGGTGTGGATGAGGGGAAAGAGGAGACATCTTTGGGTGGTTCTTGGGAAAGTGGTGTAGGAGTGGGGCTGTCCCGCTGCTGTGGTGGCTCCGTCTCAGCTGACAGAGGCGAAGTGATGGACAGAGGCGATATAAACATGACAAATGCAAAGCAGAGCATTGTGGGTAAACCAATGAGTTTTGAAGTAATACAAGAGAATACTAACGTGAGCTCAAAAAGGTAGCAGTACAACAGTGTTTGAAATAATGTATAATTGCTTGAAATATTTTTTTTCTTCTTTTATTTCCTTAGAATAGCCTTTTATATCTACATAAGAGATTGCCACCATGGAGGCCGCTATTTTGCACTGCCATGATTCTACAGTAGCACAGAATGGACAAACTTATGGGCAATATGCATTTTATAAAGTAGGTGTCCTGGGGAAATGCACAAGATATATATATGTATAGATGTGTACTGGTTTAGGCATCATACAATGGTGACAAATCTCCACACTGTCCTTCATGTAACTAAACTATCTGATTTCTAATAGCACTACTTGGTCTCTGGCGTGCTGAGCATTCGGTTTGGGATAGGGATAGGGACTGTTAAGAAAACTCATAAAGAGAAACTTAAAAACCATGCAAAAAACAGTAGTTTGATGAATGCTTCAAGTATCTTCAAACGGGGCAAACACATGTTTACCTGATGCCTCGGGAAGAAAGACGTCAGAGTCATTCATCAGAAAAGATGGAGGTGGAGATGGAGGGATTGAAAGGAAGATAGAGGCAAGGTCTAACGAGAGAAGTCACAACACATCAATCAAACCAATAAAAACAACTAAAGTCCTTTAGACTCAGACAATGACATTGAAAAATAAAAATAAACAAAAAATAAGTTAAAATTATGAATATATAATGAATAGAATCACAAAGGTGCACTATGCAGTTTCAGAGGAGGGGGATTCGTTTACATTCACAGAGCCTGCAGTTAGTTTACAAAACATATCTTCTCTACATTTAAATCTTAGTATTGAATAATTCTATTAATCATTAATGAAAACGAAAATTATTATGAGGCACTTGGAACCAAACGTAAGATTAGAATATGTTTGTAAACCAAACTGTAGGGCCCTGCTGCTGTAAACAACAACAGTGAAACAGTAACTTTTCAGGAAGCTTTCTAACTTGTTTATTCATATGAGAATATACCTTAGAAAATGTCCACTTCTCTGACACACCCAAAGTTAAATAGTGCACCTTTAACACAAAAAAATAAATAAAATTACAATAAAGAATATAGACATACAATCTCTGCCTCATTCAGTCAGAGTATAACCTTTTAAAAACACCTCACAGGTAATTAGACCAGGGCTTGTTTTTAATGTGTCATGGGTTAACTAGGAGCTGGTAATGCTGTTATACACTGTAAACTGGGAGAGAATGATCAGGCAGTAAGCAAGTCCCAAAGCCCAATCACCGCATCTTAAATCAGGGCACTGTGCGCTGCTCTTTTTGACTGCTAAGCCGAGACCTCTTGACACTAACGAGACAGTGTTTGACAACATACGTGCCAGAGGGCTTTATAGGTGACCCGCTGACCTCCGCTAGGTGCCAATTAACTGTGGATTACGCTTAACCTAGGCAACAGGTCACCGCTAATGTCACTTTGTTTAAATGCTGGTGTCATGCAAGGGAAAGCCCTGAGAATCACACTCTCTATCAACGGCCAACGGCTGGGTGTTGGTTCAAAAACCCTTAAAGGAAAAGTGAAAACAAACACTTCAAAAAAGTATCTTATGGAAGTAGAAAAATATAGTAGATTTATATGAAACAAAAACATAAGGTATCAATTTATTAAAGGTGCTACGAGGAACTTTGAAATATTTCTGAAACAGTAAAAATGTTCCTCTGATGATCATGAATGAATATGAAACAAAACATAGGTATAATATATATTAAAAGGTGCTACGAGGAACTTTTAAATATTTCTGAAACAGTAAAAATTTTCCTCTGATGATCATGAATTACATGTAACGGCAAACGAGAACATCAGTGCAATGAATGCCATTTTTTTATATCGTTTTTCTTAATGCCTTTAAATGTGTAATATAGAACTGGAAATACATTAAAATAGAGACAGTACAAAGCTGTGTAAAATTGGAAAATTATTGAGAAAGACTAAGATAGAAATCCAGCCATTTTATATTCCCTAAAGTCAAACACTGTGTTGATGTTAGGGGTCAGTTGCTGCATTACTATGGGACTGCCAGACTGGAAAGGCTAGTTTCTGATGAGTATCAGAGAGAGAACAGAGAGCGAATGGGAGAGGAGCGGAGAGAGATGATGAGATCAAGGAACAGACAGAGCAAATAAAAAGGAATCGGATCGCCGGCTCAAACCGAGTGAGTCAAATCCAGAATGCTTTTGAGTTATAATCCTTCATATTCAGATCTCTTTCATCAAGAAACATTGGTCTTTTCGGCATATTTTTTTTGTCAGGGAGATCATTTTACATTTTTTTCATTGGAGTAATGGAACAAGAAGGAGAAGCCATAGTTTTATGAACAGTTGCAAGACAGCGTGAACAATGTTCAACCAACTCCTATTAACAGCTATTGTATGAAAATCTACTCACGCAATTATCATTGACCAACTTATGAACTGAAACAATGCAAGTTGCTTTGCTGCACCGCAAGCCGATATGACAGTAACCACGTATTGGTCGAACACATTGTTGGCGAGGGACACTTTGATAAAAAAAATAGGTATAATCTTAAAGCTATAGTGGGTAACTTCTTTCGTAACTGAAAAGTTCTTGTGCGCTTCTTGAACTCCTGTGCCAGTGTCGGGTGGGGGGCTACACCAGTTTATAAACGCTGCCATACTGACACATACTCAGTAAAGTTTTGTGGAGCTGATATAGGCTTAATCAAATGTGTCAAAATGTTTTGGCGATAGCAAGACCTTCATTGATATGAAAAAGTTACGCACTGTAGCTTTAAATTGTGGAGATGTGTATCTGATTTAGGGATTACCTGTGGATGAGGTCATGGGGAGAGAAGAGCTCGCTGCGTGAGTCGGGCTGAACGGGTCGAGAGACAGAAGGTCGCTGTTAGCCATACTGCAGAGAGAGAGAGAGGAGGAGAGAGAGAGGAGAGAGAGAGAGAGAGGAGGGAGAGAAGAGGAGAAGGAGAGAGGAGGGAGAGAGGGAGAGAGGCGAGAGAAGAGAACAAGAGAGGGGGAGAGTAGAGAGAGAGAGAGAGAGGGAAGAGACGAGGAGCGAGGAGAGAGAGAAGAGAGAGGGAAGAAAGTCAAACTTTGTTACATTTCAAGCTGAAAAGCAACTAATATCAGAGTAAAAAACATTCACAAACGCACGCAAAAAAACAGACTGATTTCAAAAAGCCTGGATATACTGTAAACTGTATACGGAGAGCAGTACGTACTCGTATGATGATGTTGGCACTCTGGGTTTCGCCAGCTCATCACCTGAAGGGAGAGAGAAAAACAAACAGACAAAATTAGGTTTTTACCACGGACAGCAAACACACCTTCACGGCAACTCAAAAACTGAATCAAAAAACCAACACAGGAGGCTTTCACCGCCCCAAGAATTCAAAGACATTTGAATCGACATCACACCTTCAACCAGAAATATAAACTGAGGTTTTTTGATGACCACCATTTTCCAAGAAAAGACACATACATATATATTTGCAGTAAGAGTTGAGTTAGATCATATTCTTCTGTTTTTATGCTTTAAAGGTGCAGTGTGTATTTTGGCATCAACTAGTGGTGAAAGTTCTTGATTGCAACGCTCCCTTTCTAACTCCTCCTGTTTGGAGAATTTACAGAAGCTACGGTGGCCTTCAAGGACGAGAAGCTAAGTTACTAAAGATGGCATCATCCATCACAGCCTCAAGTTTGTTCCACAATATCAAGTGATGAGGTGAAGATGTATTTAGTTATTATTCTATAGTACTTCTGTTTTTGGTCTTCCAACGGGTGCATTTCCCCCGGACCTCTATATAAAAAAAACAACGGCTGTTCAATGTATCCATTTTTGCTACTGTATAAACATGCGGTGCGACATTGCTAATAAAAAAGCTAATAAACACTTTAATTTTTCATGTGATTATAATAATTAAAACATAGTAAGAATATATGTTCAATTTATTTTCTGAAAACTATTTTTTTTTTTTTAAAACACTGCACCTTTAAAATCTGACCCAGATACTGTAACAAGGGGTTAACTTTCAAGTGTGATTTTAATGTGATGGTAACACTTTATAAGAGGGGATTTACGATTTTGCACTAATGATTTAGGCAGTGCTTGTTATTTTGTTCCCCTTTTACAAAGTGTTACAATACATTGCAAATAAATATAAAGGAAACCTGAAGCAGCACTGTAGCACCAAAAGGTAAGAGGATACAATTGAGAGGAACCCAGTATGTAAAGCCATACGTTAAAATGTATGTCAATCCTTAGAAAAATAAACCAAAAAAAGTTTGCAGTGAGAGAACGCAGTGTCAGCGGTGTTGCTGGTGGGTGTCAGCTGGCTGCAGCGCTCCAATCAGAGGGCAGAGATTAGGGGTGTGTGTTGTGTGTTGTGTGTTGTGTGTGTGTGTGTGTGTGTGTGTGTGTGTGTGTGTGTGTGTTGTGTGTGTGTTGTGTGTGTGTGTTGTGGGGGGGGAGGGGGATAACTGCTATAGTGAAAACATACTCACCAAGGCTGTGAGCCCTAGAGCGTAACGTAGGTGCTCCCGTGAACCCTAAGTGTGTGTAGAGTATACAGCTATCAATGCAATACCTTGTGTACAATGAGTATTAAAACCATTTAGTTATGTACAAAAATGGTGTTTGAGTGCAATTTGAAAGGAAGACAAAGATGCATAGTGCAACTTTAATCTTGCACTATGTAACTTTGGGTGTGTCAGAGAACTGAATAAACAAATTTACTCACAGGAAAATGTGATCCCTAGAACACTGTTTGAAGTTAAAAAGCTTCATCAAAAGTTACTGTTTCACTGTTGTTGTTTACAGCAGCAGGGCCCATAGTTTTGTTAACAAACATATTCTAGTTTTACGTTCCAAGTGCCTCAAAATAATCTAGTATTATTCAGATTTTTTTTTTTTTTGTAAACTAACTGCAGGCTCTGTAAGTGTAAAAATCCCCCTAAGCCCGAAAATGCATAGTGCACCTTGTAACTATTTACTCATGAAAAAAAAATCTTGATTAATTTGAAATGCTTTTTTTTCAACTTGATACATAACCTATAGGTATAATTATTCTTTAAGCATTTCTCAAGCACTTTGGGCAAAGAAATCGCGCCACACACGATGTGTCTTGAACTCTTCAATCTTTGCCAGCTTTGCCGAATGGAAAAGATAATTTCTGACATGTCCAAACACAAACAGCTAATTAAGCAATTCATCTTATTCCTAACGGTTTTCGGGGGGAGAAGGAGAGAAACGTCCCTCACATTTCTCTCACATTTTAAAACAGTCATAGAAAAAGAGAACAGTTATTTACTTTTTAACTCGGGGGGTGTGTTGGCTTTGGCCCGCGTTCTAGATTTTCCCCTTTTTTCTTAAGACAACCTCTTTAAAAACAACCCGGGCCAAAGAAAATGCAGCCGAGAAGTTGTACAGTCGACCCCCTTCACAGTAGTCACCCGGGCAACACAGGGTTATACAGGAGGTCAAAATAAATATATAAATAAATAGATAGATATATACTCACTGGACTGGTTCCTCCGTATCTGTACCTGCAAAACAAAACAGACATCATTTAATCAGAGACATATATAAGACCCACCATGAATTTTTTCAACTTTTACTTGCCAGATAGTTGCTCAATTTGTTCAAATTGTTCACATTTTTTAACGACTTGAAATGAAGTATTTTTTTATTTATTTTTTAGGATCATCGTGTTTCTTTTACGATGTGTGTGACCTCTGTGGAAGCCCAACCGTCTCACACTCCCTTTTAAAACACGTCACACACGGTACTAAACCTTTGATAGTGTTTATGTAACAATAATATAAGATTTCAAATATATAGCCCACAGTGAAAATAAAGGGGAGTGTGGGGGGGAAAGAGAGAGAAAAAAAATAACTTTTTAGGGTAGAAAACTATATTATTAATTACTCCCAGCGGCCGAGGGGGATTTTTTTTCTTCCACTTCAGAGTTTTAAAGACGGTAAATCACAGGACTCGCAAAAATACCAGACGCTAAACCTAGGGTGAAGAAATTCAGCAGTGAAGAAAAAAAAGTTTGTGTCAAAGTCCATACAGCCATCAGTCAGAGGGACAGCAGAGAGAGCATGCCCCAGACACTTCACTAACTTCCTCTACAGAGACAGAGTGAGGGAAAAAGAGAGAGAGAGAGAGATACATAAGAAAGAGAGAGAGAGACAGAGTGAAGGAGACAGACAGAGAGAAGTTGACATAGAGAGAGAGAGAGACATAAAGAGAGAGTCGAGAGATATAGAGATAAGAGATAGGGATAGAGATGAATATATATATAGAGAGAGAGAGACGGAGAGAGAGAGACAGAGAGAGAGAGACTAGGAGCATGAGAGAGAGGAGAGAGAGAGCTAGAGAGAGAGCCCCCAGCCATAAATCTGCCATGTCACGCTGCGTAACAACAAGATATGCAAGATACACTCCTGAGGGGTCACTAACCCCAATGGAAACTTAGAGCATCAATTTCAATAAAGAATTTATTCGCACAGGGACAGAAAAGGTCTGGGTTGAAGGCGATTGTGATGTGTGTGTTGTGTGTGTGTGTGTGTGTGGTGTGTGTGTGTGTGTGTGTGTGTGTGTTTTGGTGTGTGTGTGTGTGTATGAGGGGAAGGGGGGGGTCGTCAAGGGAGTGGGGGGGGGGGAGAAAAAGAAACAAAATGGGTTTAAGGAACATAGCAAAAAGCGTTTTAACCGCCGTAGAGCTGTGAGGCCAGGGGTTTTTTGAGTCCCACAGGCGCTAAGCGGCAAATGGGTTCAATTACGGCTCTCTCTGGCCACACACACACACGACTTCCATTGCTGTTTCAATAAAGAGAACACCGCAGAGGGAGAGTCCAACAGGAGGAGGAATGAAAAAGACAGAAAAATGAGCGCTGGTAGGGGAAAAGAAAAAAAAAGAAAAGTTACTAAAAAAAAAAAGTTAAATGTCTCAATAATTCACACCAGATGATGCAACCTTCGTCACCACCTTGGATCTGTGTCTTAACTTTATTCAAGATTTTTTAGGGTGAAAAACTAAAAAAGCGACTAATGCAAATGAGTTCTAATGACTATTCTGGTATGTAAATGTGAAATTTGAGCCCACACACACACACAACTGTACTTTTAGGACAAGGAAGTAATTGTGGGTTTGAGTCTGCGATGAACAAAGTCAGTGAACATCCTTTTATCTAGAATCTCGTTACATTAAAAATAAAAAATAACATCCTCTATAAACTTTTTAACTTATCTTTATCGTTAATTCATAGCTTGGAAAAAATAAGATATCTGTTAAAACTAGGCAACTAGCCATTAAAGCTGTACTATGTAAGATTTTCAATTCAAAAGAGTTACTTCTTATGATAAGTAGTAGTATAAGTTATCATACTTTTTTTACATATTATTTTTCACTTGCGTTTTGTCCACAATAACTGTTCCACTCAAATTGAACTGTGACTAGGCTACACTTCTTCTCTGAAAACTATTTTGAGTCCCTACTGTCTGCCCCCTAAATTGGCGACAGAATCACACAGGCATTCAGTTAGTAACGTGAAATAGGAAATGTATTACTACCGGACAAACCAAAAACGTTTTGGATAACTTATTCAGCTAATTATTTAGACACTGATAGCAGTTGACAAGGAGACCACAAATTCCTGTTACACTAGTTACGTAGTACAACTTTAACTTTATCATAAATCCCTAGCTTGGAATTTTTTTTAAAAACTGTGTAAAAACTAAGCAAGTAGCCACATTAAGTATTCATAAATAACCAGAGTTAGTTCTATAGTCCTGCCTAGAACAAGTAGTGGGCTCCGATAGACCAAAAGGGCTGAACACAAACAAAGAATTGAGGGAGAAAAACAACACAGACGCTGAAGAGAAACGGTGGTGATGGAGCGAGCTAAAGATGCCGTGACACCGAGCGTGCCCTCTCAACAGCATTTACAACAGCAGTAGTTCAGTGCACACACACACACACACACACACACACACACACACTTGAAAAACCACACAGTAGTGGTTTTAAAATTTTAATGGCGGCAGCTATTTCCAACGAGCAGCCCGAGAGTGATTCAGAGATTGAGTGACAGTGAGCGGACAAGGAGAGGCTGAATGGAAGGCTCCATGACTGAGGTCACAGATCAGACTGGGTGCTGGGTGTGGTGTGTGTGTGTGTGTGTGTGTGTGTGTGTGTGTGTGTGTGTTGTGTGTGTGTGTGTGTGTGTGTGTGTGTGTGTGTCTCGTCTGTGTGTCTGTGTCTCTGTCTGTGTGTGTCCGTCTATATGTCTCTGTCTGTGTGTGTGTGTATGTATGTATGTATGTGTATGTATAGCCTGCTGGCCACTGCCGCGAAGCATTCCCTTAAGTGCCTACAAGGAGGGCAGTGTGCGTGTTGGTGGGGCTGTGTGTGGTGTGTCGTGTGTGCTGGTGGAGTCTGCTTCAGCAAAGGCCAACAATATCAGATACTTCACTCAGAAATGATTGTGTCTCAGTTTTCTCAGAGAAAAAAACGAAAGAACAAAAAAATCCCAAGGTATTGTTTGAGACAAAAATGAATTTGAACTTAAAAAAGAGTCAAAAACATGAAACGTGTGTAAACTGGAACGGTACACAATCAGAAGTCAATCTGGCGTAGGAAGTAAATGACACATAACCTACTATGCCTTACCAATGTCAATAAAACAATGCTGAAGTTGGATATGTACAAGAGGGATAGTACAGTTAAAAGACTGTGCTCCCATCTAGAGTTGAGACTTAAGACATTCTCCTGTTGCCCCCTAGTGTCGCAAAAGCAGAGAAGAAAATCTACAGCAACAGGTTTGTGTTTGAGTTTTTTTAAAGTACTCGATGTATTATAAAGTATATTAAAAGGTGCACTGTGTAACTTTTGGGAGTGTCAGAGAACTGAACATATTTTCGGGTATATCCTAATAACTGAATAAACAAACTTACAGAACAAGTAAAATGTGATACCTGGTACACTGTTTGAAGTTAGAAAGCTATCTGAAAAAGTTACTGTTTCACTGTTGTTGTTTACAGCAGCAGGGCCTTACTGTTTTGGTTTACACACATATTCTAGTCTTGCATTTGGTTCCAGGTTCCTCAAAATCATTTTGATTTATGATGATAGAAATAATCTATACTTTAAAATGTAAATGTCAACAAATTCCCTCCACTAAAACTGCATAGTGCCCTTTTTTATATAATTTTTTGGCATTTTCAAGCTGTATTAGATAGTACAGAGTTGAAATGGGGAGACAGAGAAAGTCGGGGGATGACCTGCAGTAAAGGTCCACGGATCGGATTTGAACCCGCGACCACTGCAACGAAGGCCGGAGCCGATATGGTACGCGCTCTATCCACTACACCACCGGAGCACCCCAACATAGTGCACCTTTAAGTATATATTTAACAAAGCAGTTACCGAGGTGGAGGGGACAGGGTGATGTTTCCGATGGAGGCTTTGAGCTGGTCGATGGTGGCGCGGCTCTGGTGCGTGCCGTTGTTGGGCTGGACCGGTTTGATCTCCACCTTGAACTTCCTGGGCTCGTCTTCGTCCTCTGAGTCACTGGACGAATAGAAGGAGTTCTCTTTGGCAAGTGAGGCAAAGAAGTTAAGGAGAAAATAGAACAATAGGGATGGATATATAAAAGAGAGAGAGAGGAGGGAGGGAGACACACACACACACACACACAAACTGTATATAAGTAATATATAATGTTGACAATGTATATAATGTTCATATATGTATTGTGTATTGTCTGAATATTTGAACTTATTGTATTAAAATGCTTTGTTTTGGCAAATTTTTTTATTAACTTTCTTGCCAATAAAGCCGATTTGAATTTGAGAGAGACTAGAGAGAACAGAGAGAGAGACAGAGAGAGACAGACAGACAGACAGACAGACAGACAGACAGACATACATATATCATCTAGAGTTTATTTTCACAATGGCCCTGGTTTCTGACAGGCAAACGGGTGTGAACAGAAAACACAATAAATCCTCATGTGTCTTCTAAGCTGGACCGAGCAGCATCGAGACAAAATGAAAAAAGGATATTTTCGTTTTCGTTTCCTTCCGGCCTGATGCAGAAACCCTCTGCATCAACTTGAGGAACGTTCTAGAAAAACAGAAGGAAAAAAGTCAAGTTTAAAAATACAGATTTGATTTGCACTGCTCAATTAAAACAAGTGAAAAGTTAAAATAAATAAATGCATTCAATTCAATATTTATCCTTTATAAGTAACTTGTAGAGCAGTTAAAATATACTGAAATAGTACTAATTTAAACTTGTAATTTTTGCACAGCTTATTGTGAATTTATTTTACTTTCAAATTATATATAAAGTGAGATTTTACCATAACTTTTTTGGGGGCAAGAAAATTTGTCAAATTACTAAAAAAAAATGCAGTTTCGACTGTGTAGTTTATCAATAGGTAAAAAGTTCCTTGTTCATTTATATAGCACGGGCTGGGTGTCCAAAGTGTTACATAGAACAGGGAAATAATTATTCCGTCATTTGTTGTTTACAGCGTCTACATTTACACTACAACATGGGAACGGTTACACGGTGGAAACATTTTGCAACAATTTATAAACTGAGAATCATTTAATCCGGGGATCCTATCCAGCTGAAACCCCCCACTGAGAGACAGGCTGTGGAAAATGTTACACGGGCGGAACTGAGAACACAATATTTGTTTCTGAAACACATGTGGACAAACACGTCAACATGTGCACACACAGAGATCTTAGTTGGTGCTATCTGACTCTTCTGACAACTTATGGTTAACACACATTTAAAATGTATGTATGTTACTTTAGATAATACATAAAAAAAACAATACTAGTAAAAAAATTTTTAAAAATAAAGAATTCCTGTGAAAAAATATTGTTATATATTTATATTATATTACTTTGCTCATTGTGATAAAAAGAAAAGTTTGATGTGTGTGTGTGTGTGTGTGTGTGTGTGTGTCGGGTATTTGCGTGCTTGCTTACAGCATTCTGGATGTCTATGGAGCCATAGTATCCGGGGGGAGCGCCATTGGCAGTGTTCTACAATAACAAACACAGAGAGAAATGAATCAATGAATCAATGAATTGAATTAATGAGCAGATCTTTAAAATAATAGTAGCCACAAGAATGAACTGGTTATTTTTTAATTTAAGATTAGACTCACAGCAGCTTCAACTTCTGTCGACTCCCTGAAAGACAAAATGGTCACGTCACAGTTTGAAATGAAAAAGTTTGAAAAGAGGGAGAAACAAAAAAAGGGAGTGGCACAGATTGAGTTGGTGGATCAAGATTGTCTATACTCACGTGGAGTCTGTGTCCTTGTCTTTCCTGCGACCGGGAATACCAAATGGTTTTCTCTTCCTGGGTTTGGCACCTTGACACAAAAAAAAAAAAAAGCATTTATTACATTAAATCGGTTCTTGATCGTAATATCTAAACCTTTTATTAACAATGTTTTACTTCATCTTTTGTATTTTTTAAAATTGGTGCACTGTGTAACTTTGGGTGTGTCAGAGAAGTAAATCATTTTTCTAAGGTATATTCTTATAACTGAATAAACAAACTTTCCTCACAGGAAAATGCGATCCCTGGCACACTGTTTGGAGTTAGAAAGCTTCCTCCTTTGAAAACAGTTTGGTTTACAAACATATTCTATGTCTATTTGGTTCCAGGTTCCTCAAAATATTTGATTTATGATTATAGAATTATTCAATACTAAGAATTACATGTAGAGAAAATATGTTTAGTAGACTCCTGCAGGCTCTGCAAAAAAAAAAAAAAATCCCCCTCCTCTGAAACTGCACAGTGCACCTTCAACATTTTATTTATTTCTTAAAGATTTTTTTTTTTTTTAGAATTGTACCTTCAGTTGCGATTGCTGTATTGCACTCCTCAAACTCAATGGGTCCTAATGAGAAGAAAACAAGAAAAGATCATTTAGGTTCAGTTGGCACGGGAAGGGTCAATGGCCTCCTGCTGTGAATGCTTTGAATGTACATCACGCAATAGTCACACAACACACACACCACACACACAAATACACAACTCAAAAAAATGCAGCCTGGCGCGCCATACAACACAGTGAGTATACAAACAGAGGGCTATTGCTGGGTCCCAGAGGGCAGACAGAGGTCAATAGCGGAGTCAACTGTGTGTGTCTGGTGGCCCTCACAGAACACACAAACGACACACCCTCTGGAACAACACACACACACAAACATCGCACACAGAGACACACACACACTTCACAAAACTTCATACAAGATGCATAAATTTAAACAAAACAGCAGCAGGTATATGAAGACTAAACTGAGAACTGGAACTAAACCTCACACATGGGACACACACGCAAACGCTACACTAACCCTATTACAATAGGATAAACAAGGGCAAGATCACACGCAGTGGAGTGTTTAAAGCCATACGGACAGAGCTGCTTTTGGGCTTAAGGAGGTGCCCTTCCCTCCCTCACCTCTCTTCCCCCTTCTCTCTCTCTCTCTCTCTCGCAACATGCAAAAAATAAATGCCCAGAAAAAAATAGGAATAGAAAATTTTTGTGAACCAGAAAAATTCACAAAAAATCACGATCAAAAATACGTTGGAACGTCGATACATTACATCAAGAACGGCATCCTTGAGCTAACAAATTGTCATATCTATTTCTAGCCAGCAATAACACTCGGAGCACAACCAGCTATTTATTGAACACACAAATGCAAAAAAACATTGCTTTTGGGGGGTTGTTCGTCTGATACATCATTCGAAACGATAAGAAATAAGCAGCGAAGAAAAAAAAAAAACAAAACAACAACACAGTTTACACTTAATTTGATGCTCATCAATTATACACAATTTACCTCCGAGGGGCTCCTCGCAATCGCATTGTCACGCTTCAAGTGTTCCCCCAGAAAAAACATTTATGAGGCTTTCACCAAAGGGGGACGGCGCTTTAAGATCACACACACGTCAAAACCACAACACCATACCACAAAACACACACACAACAACACCCCACAACACACACACACACACACACCAAAGGCGAGACATGCAAATGCAATGAGTGTACGTGTCAATCAGCTTAAATCTGGGTAGTTTGGGGCTGTTGGTGTGAGATGCTACTATCAATTAGAAAACAAATGACACCCTGGCAATATAACAAAGTGTGCAATCAACATTAGTCCAGTCAAATCCATACGTTAAACCATAAATTTCAAAAACACACACGCACACTGTATTTTATTCATATACTCAAACACATAATAATAACTGTCTGCCATAACAGAAAAAGACACTTTAAGGCCATTTTAAGTACATTCGACAATTTCCTTTTTTGTTACGCATGACCTGGAAGACATGCACTGCAATCTGTGTCTATAATATCAGAGCACACAGACACAGATGTGATGCTGTGACTAGAAAGCCCTTTAGCTTGGCAAAGATGAGAGAGAGAGAGAGAGAGAGAGAGAGAAAGAGAGAGAGAGAGAGAAGAGAGAGAGAGAGAGAGAGATACAGAGAGATAGCGAGATGACAGAGAGAGAGGAGAGGAGCAAGAGAGAGAAGATGGGGGGAGCGGGGGGGCACAGGACCCCTCTGGCAATATTTTCCCTGATACACTAACATGCCTTGACCTGAAAACGACAAAAGCTAATGATATTTTAACTCCAGAATGTATACAGTGGCAAAGCGGTCGGATGCGCCTCTTGCCCCCAAGAGGCTGCTGCCAGTCACGAGCACACAGAGAGTTGACGCATTGTTTGGCGTGTGTGTGCAATGCCGAGTGAAGCGCAGGCAAGCGGCGAGTCACGAGAGGCACGCAGCATCACGCAGCCAAGTCAAGTGGATGAAGTACAACCAATGGGCCCTGCTCTACTCTACTGTGCAATATCAGGCCCTCTCCGACAGCACGAAACAACCTCTGTGTGTGTGTGTGTGTGTGTGTGTGTGTGTGTGTGTGTGTGGTGTGTGTGTGTGTGTGTGTGTGTGTGTGTGTGAGAAGCGATGGAGGGAGGGAGGAGGGAGGGAGGAAGGAGGGAGGGAGAGTTTCATGAAAACCAAAACAAAAAATTGGCATGCCCGTCGCTCATTCAAGAAGTTTTCTCTCATGCGAGGACAGTGTGAGACAGGATGTCATTTGATCGTCCCCATTAGGTAAACTGTGATGGCAATAGAACAGGTATCGGAGTATATGAGCTTCATGGTGCACCTTTTCCCTGTATAGGAAGCTCTCAATCATTACGTTATATCATTGTATATATTGTCAACAAAGGAAAAAAATAAAATAGACACCAAAAAGAGGGGAAATTAATGGAAAATGTACTAATTGCATTCTGTATTCAAGCTTGGGGGTGTAATTTTAAGGTAAACCTTTTTGCTGGCATAAAGCAGGTACCAATGTCTGACCTCAGAGGTGCACCTTTTTCCCCGAGAGGAAGCTCATAATCGCTATCTTATTTAGAATTGATCTCTACGTTATCTCGGTTGTTTATATTGTCAAAACAAAAGGAAATTGAAGAAGAAGAAAAAGAGACCCCAAAAAAAGGGGGCTAAATGAGTGGAAAAAGTAACAAATTGCATTCTGTATTCAAGCTCGGGGGATGTTTGACAAAGTGTTGTGGCTCCACTAGGTAAAGGCCCAGGCAAGCAGCAGAGCAGGAAGCCTCTCTGCCCCAAAGCATCCTGGGATTGCATCTGACAATATTTACACACACCAACCAACAGCAGAGAAATAAGAAAAAAATAAGAAAAAAAAATATGCCAAACACCAGACACAGGAATATTACCTAACCGTGGGCCGACATTAGGAAGTGTTTAGAGCGTTCCCAAACAGACAGGCGACTCTGTTTACACACGGGAAGATGTTTCTTTTCTTTCTACTCTCTGTGAGGGAAGCATGCGAGTCACGCATGAGCAGGCCAATGCTTTTTTAAATTGCATATGCTTCACATGGCACTGGGAGAGAGGAGAGGGGGGGAGAGGAGAGAGAGAGCGAGAGGGGGGAGGGGGCTTTGCGTGTCTGGCCCTCCGCCAGTTGACAGCTCAGCTGGATATCGTTGAACACTCCGAACCCCCCCGCCTCGCAGCGTGTCACTTTGGGATTGTTTCCGCAATAGAAAGTTTATTCAACCTCTCTCTCTCTCAAGGCACTGGAGCGCTTCAGCTATTTCATCAGTGGGACGCGCGGGTTATTTTTCTGACAGGCCCCGGGAACTGCTGCGCGATCCCTAATGAACAGCTTGACACAAAAGGAATGTTTCGGACCGTTTCTTTTGCTTTTTTTTTAAGCCTCAATTAATGCTGCTGTCCAAACAAATGAGGGCCACCACTCCCCTGGCCCAGCGTCTGCACACGGGGGTCAACGTGTGTGTACACACAAACACAGCAGAGGTGAACGCTCTGCGGCCCTGACCTGACGTAATGCAGCACAATGTAGTACAGGAAAACCCAGCTCAAGTGATTGGGATATTTACATGACATAATATCAATGAGACTGTTCGCATGCAGCAGCAGAATTCACAGACTGATCGATATATATCAAGGGAGAGGGAGAGTGACATTCAAATAGTTGACGGTATATAGAGATCAAGGTGCAGAGCTATACTGCAATGACTGCAAGAGTAACTGGCTAACTATGAATGAACGAGCTGAGCCGCCTGTGTGTGTGTGTGTGTGTGTGTGTGTGTGTGTGTGTGTGTGTGTGTGTGTGTGTGTGTGTGTGTGTGTGTGTGTGTCCATCTGTGCATTCTTACTTGCGTTCTTACTTGCGTGCATGTGCGTGTTTGTTGTGTGCGTGCCTTCTTGCTTGCCTGCTTGCGTGTGTAATAACACAGCAGAGTGGCTAGGGGAGGGTGGAGGGTGGGGAGTCTGAAGCAGTATTCCCTTGATTATTGTGGCATGGCAAAGTTTACACAAGAGTCATTGTTGAGCCCTGACCTCCTGTAAAGGTTGGTTCTGCCTGCTTAGTCTGCCAGCACGGCAAAGCCCCCTTGTGTTGTCACATGCTCACTGGAATGCCAAGCCTGCCTACCTTTACCGCAGATTACCATGATTGACTCTGATGGCCCTAATTGCCCCTCTCTCTCTCTCTCTCTCTCTACTCTATACAACCCCATGTATACCCTCCAAGCAAAATGCATGATGGACCCAGCCAGAAAAAGCCAAAAAAAAATCCCATAAAACAACACATTTATTGAAAACATTGACACGACAAATATTTATTGTTAGACTTTTTAGAGATATGAGACTCTTACCTGGTCTCTCCTTGCCCGTTCCTTTGCTCTCCGCAAGTTTCTGTATCAAGCTCTCCACTGAGGTGTTCTCAATGTTCCGCACAAATTCATTGTGGACCTACGAAATAAAATGAAAAAGGAAATATTAACTGATGGTTCACTTACAGAAAATGCAATCATGCCAGTATTCTTAATGCAAATAGGTGTTTAACCAAGTGAGATGTATATACTATCTTAGTACTGGCAGCAGGGTCACCCCCCCATTCAAACTTTCTAGCAAATAATCAACAACACATTAAATATTGTATTACAGAATTAAGTATTATGTTAGCCTGCAGTAAGTTTGCAAATCACAACAGTGAAACAGTAACTTTTCAGGAAGCTTTTCTAACTTCAAACAGTGTTCCATGCAGGGATCACATTTTCCTGTGAGGAAAGTTTGTTTATTCAGTTATGAGAATATAACTTAAGAAAATGTTCACTTCTCTGACACAGCCAAAGTTACATAGTGCACCTTTAAGGAAGCTGTTGCTTTGTGACCTTATATTTACAGTTATGTCATCACCATACCAAGTAATTCAAAGAATGAATAAAAAACCCAAGTAGTGTTGTCATGTGCGATATGCTTTATGATACAAAGGCCCGGGAGACAAATGCACAGTGTGAGTGTGTGTGTGTGTGTGCGTGTGTGTGTGTTGTGTGTGTGTTGTGAGTGTGTTTGTGGCTGTATACCATTTCCCCCTGTGAGTCGCGCTTGCTTGCTTGCTTGCTGCGCCTTTCGTTGGTATTTATAACATTTTGCTTTGTAATTGGCCTGTGGAGAGAGCCACCGTAGCTCCACTGTCATTCTAATGGTGTCAAGTCGAATCATTGTTGTTGGCTTGCGTTGGTCTGCGGATTACCCTTTGGGCAGTATCAAGAGGAGCTGGGATAGTGTTTGTTTGCTTGTTTGTTTTGGATGTGCATGTGTGCTTGTGTGTTCACTGAAGGGGAACGTGAATAGGGAATGTATAGGGATGGAGGGGGAGGGGGGAGGGGGGGGGGGGGAGAGAGTAGAGAGAGAGAGAGCGGCTGACTGCCTTCTCACCAAACCATTTAGATGTGCGTGATACTGTAAGCTTTCCAGAGTGGCTCCACTATCAAACAAAAAAACACACACACACACACGCATACACACACATATGTGTCTGCCCCTCAGGCCCCTGTGGAGAGGTGGAGTGCATTAGCCTTCTGTGCCCAGGCAGGAGAGGATGTTGTGGTTGTGTGTGTGTTGTGTGTGGTGTGTGTGTGTGTGTGTGTGTGTGTGTGTGTGTGTGTGTGTGTGTGTGTGTGTGTGTGTGGGGGGGGGGGGCAGAGAGAGGTTGCCGTGGTGAGGAAGTATGCTCGGTTGCGGCGCACGCGATCTGTCAGGTGCTGCTGCCACAACGCAGGTCAACAACCTGCGTGCCCCGTGCTCGCGCACATGCACACACACACACACACGCTCACGCACAGACACACACACACACACACACACACACACACACTTCAGCCTGCCGAGACTTTCGACCACATGCTCGAAACATGCCTCTGCCTTCAAGGGATCCTCCTCACACACACACACACACACACACACACACACATGCTCACTTACAAAAACAAACATAGCACGCAAGCTAACAGACACACACCTGCCCTGATACAAGTTAAAAGCTCTCTACACGGAGAACAACACTTTGCACTTACTTCTTCTGCTCCAGCTGAACTTAATATAGACCTACTGCTGTATTTGGGAGTTTCTCTTTCTTTACATTCTAACCCTGTTCTTCCTTTATGGCCACTGAGCTGATTTATGACAGAGAATACCTGCAAGGTTGACATGGTAACTTCTCTATTCCAGTGACACCCTCTGTTAATGTTACAGGTAGACTCTTTGCACTGCATTCACTTGAGACAACAGCTCCCAAACTGCAGCCCTCTACTATTGAGAAAAGCTATTGCTACTGTAAGGCAAAGTTTATCAGGCATTTCATCACACAATTCCCTTAGACAACTATGTGCGCTGTTGACCTGGTGGAAGTGTGAACAGCCATGTCTCCTGTGATAAATGGAGCGTCACTGGGAGGGTGTAACATGCTATCCTGCTATCATGCTATCCTGATGCCCCAGATGTACAGGTATCCTTGCAGCTGCGTCCATTAAAAGTTTATTGTGCACCAACTTCACCACCAATTAAAACAGTGTGCAGTGTGTGTCATATCTGAATATTTAGTTGACATCTAGTTATTTAAAACACACTTGTGAATGTTATATTATATTCCATTTCTACCAAGTCTTCTCTGAAAAATGGCAATACATTCTAAACACTGCACCTTTAACACTGCCAGGTTTGTTCAACGTTGGAATCATATAGAAGTTATGTTAAAAAAAAATTGCTAACTTTCTTTCAAAGTAAGTTATTAAGCATTAACATTTCCCTTGTTGTTTGGCTTTTCAAAATGCACCTCCAGTTATACTGAATGATCCAGTAAAGCCCATATGTCCTTACAGATTAATTTAGGTATACCAATATGTGGTTATAATATTATGTGCTCATAAACCTACTTTTAGGAATATTTATGAGCAAATCACAATATTCTTAATTAATATTTATTTATTTTTGCCCACTTGTCTAGTCATACTGAGTGATCCAACACAGTCCATATGTAATTAACAGATTAATTTGGGTATAAATTATTTTCACGTTTTAATAAATTTACATTTTTAATCTGTCTCAGCAACAGGCGACAGCAAAGCCCATCTCCCTCTCAGTTGAGAAGGATCTATGGGACAGAATAACCTGTGGTAGCCTGTCGCTCCAACTTGCCCAAGTAGTTACCAGAATGCTGGACTGACAGACACTCAATGGTGGAGCTACATCGCCCTCTATGGACGAGACGTGAACTACAGCAGCAGCAGCAGACACACACACACACACACACACACACACACACACACACCACACACACACACACACACACACACACACACACACACACACACACACACACACACACACACACACACACACACACACACACACACACACACACACACACACACACACACACACACACACACACACACACACACACACACACACACACTGTGTGTGGCACTGGTTTAAGTATGATTGCTGGATATATAAATAAAGGTTTGAAGTTAAATACTGATTAATATAGTTGTGAATTATGTTTGAAAGCCTTCACAGTTCAGATTTGATCGTGTCATTTTTACTCAAACAAACCTTAACACACACACACACACACACACACACACTCTCTTCCCCCAGACACAAACAAGCCTGGCCTGTGCAGCACTTTTTAACAATCGGGGCAAACACAGCACACACAGCGTTTTTTTGGCAAGCGTGGCTGGCCCTTTCTGGAGGTGTTTTAGATCGGCCGAGAGGGAGTTTTGATCAGTTTTTAATTGCTGTGCATAAAGGGCTGAATGGACCATTTCCTGGTTCTCAGTTAAACGATTAGCGAGATCAAGGGCGACACTAATTGATGTGACACACAGTGAACCCAATGAGCACTGGCCTGGGTCAGTGCAGACACCTACGCCACCCACAGGAATGTTTGAGAGTAGGAAAATGTATTTGGGCAAGTGTGTGTGTACTGTGTGTATGTACTGTGTGTGCGTGTGTGTGTGTTGTGTGAGTGTGTGTGTGTGTGTGAGAGAGTTTGTGTGGGAAATGTATAAATTAATGAATAACAAAAAAAAAATCTTGATATGGATCCTTGACATTAGATTTTTTAATCAAGGGTGAGGGTGCTGAAAGGCTGTGTGTGTGTGTGTGTGTGTGTGTGTGTGTTGTGTGTGTGTGTGTGTGTGTACGCTCACCTCTCCTATTTGGACGTGCGTTTCATCGACGGACTGCGAGTAGGACTGAATGATCTCCTTCATTTGCAGACTGTGGTTTTCTTCGATGTCTTGGAATTTCTGCAACACAGGAAGAGAGAGAGAGAGAGAGATGGGAGTC
>CM047524.1:23128623-23203623 GCA_026122265.1 Ammodytes dubius | reverse complement strand
GATAAAAGCACATTAAAAGCATAGATCAAAAGTATAAGAAATGACAACCATTAAATACAGTGAAATCAACGGAGGGTGGAATTAATTAACAACAACAAATGTCTTGTCAAGTCACTGAGCTGACACGAGGATTGCCATAATATGTGCGAGTGTCATCCATTGCTCCACAAACTACTACTAGAATCTATTCTTGTATAGTTTGACATTGACATAATCAACACACAGTCAACACTTGTCCTGACATCCCTTTGTTTAATACAATGACTTATTTTTAATGGAGACGGAGGGCTTTTATTGCTGTAGTAAAACACTATTGTATGTGACTTTTGCACAGCGGGAAGCAGTTAAAGCTATATAAGGGCTTTTGAGACTGCATTTGTTCCATCTGTATAGCTCTTCACTTAAATGACAAAAACACAAAAGAATGACTCGCAATTACATTAGCCACGCAGGCGCTTGTTTTACTCATCATCATGCCTGAGCCCTCTTTGTTATTCATTTTGACACTGTTATGTTACAATGTAAACAACACTGGCGTGAGCAAACGGGGAGATAAAACAGGCGAAATAGTACATTTTGTACACACATCAGCACTGACTCCAAGATTGCCGTTTGTTTGGGATTTTTTTTTAATTATTATATATATATTTTTTTATATTCAAGCTATACAAATACAGTATTCTTCACAGTGTATCCACAAAGTTAGCGCAGACACACAGACACAGACACACACACAGACACACACACACACACACACACACACGCACACACACGCAGGCAGGGCTGTAGGGAAGTGACGGAGAGAAACAGTGACAGCCTTTTTGTCGTGCCGAAAGCACACAAACACAGCAGCGCTAATTCGGAAGCTCCTATTTTAGCGTGCTCTCTTCTGTTGACCTCATGCATGAGATATGAGCTGATGATGGTGTGTCTAGGCAGGGGCGGGGAGACGGAGTGGTGAGGTGAAAAAACACACACACACACACACACACACACACACACACACAGACATAAAAAATGCTTGATAGAATAACACTGCACGCTATGTTTTCACAGGGTTAAATCAACTATAAAAGCGCTAATCCGGTTTTCTTGTGGAAGGTTGACTTCTAGACCCCACTGTCAACTTCTCTCACTGTAGGGACAATAACTTAACATGCAAAATATCTCATAATGGAAAACAAAAGAGGTGAGAATATGTTTATATTTGAGCAGTTCATTCGTGGCAACATTGACTAGAGCGGCATAAAAATTGGGAGGACGAAGAAAAGCAATTCAAATGGGCGGCTGTGGCTAAGTGGATAGGGTTCGTCCACTGGGTTACAGGGTCGTGGTTCGATCCCCCGTCTCCCCACCACATGTCAAAGTGTCCCTGGGTAAGACACTTAACCCTAAATTGCCCCCGACAGTTAGCTTAGCTTGCTCCCTGCGTGGTAGCTGCTACTATATCGGTGTACGAATGTGTGTGTGAATGGGTGAATGTGTACAAAACAATGTAAAGCGCTTTGGGTCTGTGAAAAACCAGGTAAATCGCAATATAAGTGGAATCCATTTACCATCAAATTAGATGCAGAAGTAGCAAAAATAAAATTCACATAACACACCATAAGCCCTGACTGAAAGCTACATTGTTCCTATCTCCATCAACCTTACCTTCTTGTGTGCTTTGGCCTGCTCCTCCACATACTTCTGAACCTCTTTGATAAGTTCCTGTAGTTTCCTCACCAGCTCCATGTGACAGGTGGCCAACTTTTCTGTGGAGCTCTTGAACACATCCCACACCGGAGCAAAAGTCCTGGTATGAAAAAAAGGATGAAATTTTAGCGTTAAGAAGACATTACATTATTAACCCATAATTCAAATCGGTTGTTTGATTCCGAAAATACTAGAAGAAAAGGCAGTTTTTACACTCACCCGAGCTGAGAGAAGTTGCCGGCTGACTTGGCGAGTTTGGTCATAGACCTGGCATAGGCCTCTTCAATGGTACTCCTGGGACAAAAAATACAACACAGAGAATGACAACTTGTTAAAGGTGCACTATGTAACTTTGGCTGTGTCAGAGAAGTGAACATTTTCTGAGGTATATTCTCATAACTGAATAAGCAAACTTTCCTCACAGGAAAATGTGATCCCTGCATGGAACACTGTTTGAAGTAAGAAAGCTTCCTGAAAAGTTACTGTTTCACTGTTGTTGTTTACAGCAGCTGGGCCCCACAGTTGTGTTAATACAAACACATTCTAGTCTTATGTTCCAGGTTCCTTAAATACACGTAGAGTAAATATGTTTTGTAAACTAGATTCAGGCCTCTGTGTATGTAAACAAATCCCCCTCCTCTGAAACTGCATAGTGCACCTTTAAATTATTCATAAAGGTCACAAAGAAAGATTTGATACACCCAAGTACACAGTCAATAATTCTACCTTAAAAAAACCTTTCTGTTCTGTAGTATGATGAGTTTTTTTAATGGCTGAAATAGGGGCATGTCCCAGCCAAAAACACCTACTTAAAACTTGCAACATAAATGTTTGACCACACGCACCGTGTGTGGGCAAGTTACGTGCAGCTATACTAGTGATTTGTTCCCTAACCTCATGTTGTGTTTGAAATCCAAGGCTTTTCTAGATGTTTTACTCTTTTTTTTCTTCTATAGCTTCGTCTGCAGCAGCAAAGTTACAGGAGTAAATAAACAAACAAGGACTGAGCAAAACAAACACTGTGTTATGGTGAAAGCATGAATTATGCATGTCTCATTTAGTCTGCCTCTCTCTGCAAGTTACTTCACACAGGGGCAAAAGGTCAGTCAGGGGGAAACAGGGCAAATGTGCGCGCAGACACACACACACACACACACACACAGTGACACACACACACACACACACACACACACACACACACAGTGACACGAATGTACGCACGCACGCACGCGCACACACACACACACACACACACACACACACACACACACACACACACACACCAAAAACCTATGAACCAGAGTATACAAAAGTCGTGCACTGCAAAAACACACCTTCTACAGTCCCCTCCATAAGTATCGGAACAGTGAGGCCAATTCCTTTATTTTTGCTGTAGACTGGAAACATTTGGGTTTGACACCAAAAGATGAATATGAGACAATAGCTCAACATTTCAGCTTTAATTTCCAGGTATTCACATCTGGATCCGATACACAACTGAGAAGATATTATTATTTGTGAAGGAACACCACATTTTTAGGCGAGCAGAAGTATTGGAACAGACAGACTTTAAATAAATTAAAGTGAATAAAACGTACTATTTTGTCGCAAAACCTTTACTTGCAATAACCGCATCAAGCCTGTGACCCATTGACATCACCAAACTTTTGCATTCTTCTTTTGTGATGCTTTTACAGGCTTTCACCGCAGCCTCATTCAGTTGCTGTTTGTGTTAGGGGGTTACTCTCTTAAGTCTCCTCTTTAGCAGGTAAAATGCATGCTCTATAGCGTTTAAGTCTGGAGATTGACTTGGCCAGTCTAAAACCTTCCACTTATTGCCCCTGATTAACTCCTTTGTTGTGTTTTGGGTCATTATCTTGCTGCATGATGAAGGATCTTCCAATCAGTTTGGTTGCATCTTTCCTTAAATTGTCAGACAAAATGTTTCTGTAAACTTCTGTGTTAATTTTGCTGTTGCCATCATGTGTTACATCATCAATGAAGAATAATGAGCCCGTCCCAGAAGAAGCCATGCAAGCCCAAGCCATGACATTGCCTTCACCGTGAGCCTGTATGTTTGGGATCATGAGTAGATCCTTTCTTTCTCCAAACTTTAGCCTTTCCATCACTTTGGTAAAGGTTCATCTTGACAACAACACAGTAAAACAGGATGGCAACAGCAAAATGAACTTAGAAGTCTACAGAAACATTCGGTCTGCCAATTTAAAGAAAGATGCAACCAAACTGATTGGAAGATGCTCCATCATGCAGCAAGATAATGATCCAAAAAAACTGCAAAAACAACAAAGGAGTTCATCAGGGGCAAGAAATGGAAGGTTTTAGACTGGCCAAGTCAATCTCCAGACTTAAACGCTATAGAGCATGCATTTTACCTGCTAAAGAGGAGACCGAAGGGAGTAACCCCCCAAAACAAACAGCAACTGAATGAAGCTGCGGTGAAAGCCTGGAAAAGCACCACAAAAGAAGAATGCAAACGTTTTGTGATGTCAATGGGTCACAGGCTTGATGCAGTTATTGCAAGCAAAGTATTTGCGACAAAATATTACGGTTTATTCACTTTCATTTATTTAAAGTCTATCTGTTCCAATACTTTTGCTTGCCTAAAAATGTTGTGTTCTTTTTCAAAACATTATATCTTCTCAGTTGTGTATCAGATCCAGATGTAAATACCTGGAAATGAAAGCTGAAATGTTGAGCTATTGTCTCATATTCATCTTTTGGTGTCAAACCCAAATGTTTCCAGTCTACAGCAAAAATAAAGGAATTGGCCTCACTGTTCCGATACTTATGGAGGGGACTGTATATTAGTACACAAACTTCTTGAGCTCATATTCAGACAGGCACTTTGTGATTACTACTCAGAGTTGACTTTGACCCGTTATTGTTTATTGATTTCCAGTGCTCCGTGCGTCTGAGGTTGTATTCTAGTTGAGTTTCTATATACTCTGCAGCAGTCCTCAAGTCTGTTACTATAATGTGAAGACTTAAGGCTGAGATGGTTTTTCTCTGATTGTGGTTCTGTCTGTGGGCTAGAGATCTAAACAAAAGGAGAAGTGAGAGTCAAGCAGTAGCGTCTTTGTATTTTTCCATCTTGCAGTGCAGAACAGTGTGACACAACCACTGATCTGTGGTGTGTGTGTGTGTGTGTGTGTTGTGTGTGTGTGTGTGTGTGTGTGTGTGTGTGTGTGTGTGTGTGTGTGCGTGTGTGTGTCAGTGACTGAGTGAGTGTGTGTGTGTGTGCATGTAGTGAATAAATATCCTTTAAGCCTAAAAATTGCTTAAGGAGATGTGGCCCTCTTTAGTTGACTGACAGCAGCATATAAACTGCACCTACTGTCTTTCTCCACTAGAGGGCGCCACAGTGCAGTTTAATATCACTGCCGGCTGTGAAGTGAAAAAAACCCTAACCAAGCAGGAACTGGAAACTGGCACAGTGTGACCAGCATTACAATAACCCCAGGCAAATAAAATAAATGATGCTACACCACAATGAATTCATCTCTTCCGGGAACTTCTGTCTCCCTCAGGAATGATTTTTCCGGAATTTCCCACATGTTTAGTATTAAGATCAACAATCCTTCCGACAGCAAGGAGAGTTAATATTTAAGTTAAAAGATGATTTATTACACAGACACATACTAGAAGAGTCTGAATAGTTTCAAACGTGAAGGTCATAAGTCAATTCTTTACAAACAGAGGAATAACTGAAGATGTGTTCGTTAGGGTTTGAAAATTAACCACGTGGAATTTTCTTTCCTTAATTGCATTTTCATCTTAAAGTTAACTTAACCACTAAGAAAATAGGAAGAAACTTGTCTCTTAGAATTGCGCGGTAAAGCAGAAGACCCTCTTTTTTTAAAGTCTGGGATAAATGGCTTTATGCTATATACATAATGAACATTATATTACTTATAGAGCTTGCCTGCCTGTCTGTCTGTCTGTCTGTCTGTCTGTCTGTCTGTCTAAGCAAACGTGAAACAACCTTTTGAGTTGTCATGATTCATTCCAAAGTAGCCTTCCAAACATCTTTCATAAGCACAGCTGACGGAGCAGATCTAATCCTGGCTTCATATCACCGTCTGTCCGAGTGACTGAGCACATTCCTCAAGTCAGGTACACCCAGGAATCCACGGTCGGATTCCAGTGGTCCGACATCTATCATTTGGCAGGTAATACACACACACACACTTGACTAACCCTTACCCTAACCTTGACCTAAACCTAAGTCTACCCTTACCTTTAAAGAAATTCTTCACCCTAAAATATCATAAATATTATATTGACCCAAAAGGAAGGTACAACGTTCCCATAATATATAATATCACTGTGTAAACAGAACAATGTACTCACAACATTAGAAATACCAGCGTGCGTGCGCACGCACACACACACACACACACACACACACACACACACACACACACACACACACACACACACACAACACACAACACAACACACAACACAGTGAGGCCGGTGGTGGGAAGAATTTGTAAAGAAGCTATTATTATGCTATTATGGACACTGCCGACGCTGAAGGTGTGTAACATAAAGCCGGTTTATGACATCATGTGTTGGGCTAAGGGTTTTTCACACAGAGATTGAGTTTACACAACATGCACACTCATATCTACCTTTAAGTATAGTGTTGCAGTACTGACTCAATAGTGAATATGAGATTGTGCTTTCATCTGGATGTCAGAGGTATGTGTTAACGATTATTCAATTCATTGATAAAGTTAACCAGCAACTAGTTGGATGATTGAAAGAAAATTCAGTCATATTTTTAAAGCAATAATATAGTGCAAAAATGCATTTAGAAAAAAATATATTTTTTAGCTTTTCAAATATGAGGATTATTTGTAAATGTAATTTTTTTCATTTATCATAGTGATTTGAACATTTTCTTAAAGAGGCATTTCAACATGTCACATTGGATCCTGCGAAGCTTATTTGACAATTCATAGACTAAACAATTCAAGAGATTAATTGAAAGGGGGCGCTCGTGGTGTAGTGTTTAGAGCGCACCCCCCCCCCCCCCCCCATAGAGGCTCAGTCCTCTTCACAGCAGACCACAGGTTAGAATCCAGCCCGTGGTCGCTCTCTGCATTTCACTCCCCTCTCTGCCCCATTTCATCTCTGTTTCTCCTAACTGTCTAATAAAGCATAAAAACCCCCCCCCAAAAATAATAAAATAAAAAAGATGAATTTAAGGAATAGCCAGGAGATTAATTGATAATAAAAATTTAAAAACTACAACCCATAGTTGTTGCTTTTAATACATTTACATTCATAGCAATATGATAAATCAGACTGAGTTGATTTTAGTCGAGGAGGCCTGAGCTAAAGCATTCAGTTGTTGTTACAGGCACAATACAAGGAACTGGAACTGCAGGTGCCCGACTTATAAATAGATTTTTAATAACTACGAAAAAAAAACCCACAAGGCCGGAAAGACATGCATTGATGAACCACACACACACATCATAATAGGGAAATGAGCATTGCAATGTAAAGTGATGTGTTGTATACAGTATGTACTAGGTTTACATGCTGTTGTGTATATACTCTTCTTTACCTTTCTCTGATGAAGTCCGTCAGCTCCTTGGAGGAGATTTGGCCATGCTTCATGTTATGGTAGAGCACATCAAAGCCATTGTTCTTTTCTCCCTGTATTCAAGAGACAAAAAAAACAAAACACATATAGATTAGACAAAGGAACATACTGAACTACATTAACCTTTTAGTTATTGATTGACTTTATTACCGTGAAGGCTTTATCTAAGAGCTGCTGTCTCACTGTCTGCATTGCTTCGAGGTGCATTTGCAGTAGCTTCTGGTCAACCATACGCGTCTTAGCCATGTTTGAGAGAGTAATAACAATGTCTAATGTCCGAGTGTATAATGTAAGAACGCCATAGAACTGTCTGTGTGTCTTGTGTTGGCCTGTAACCATGCCACTGGGTCACAGTGTCCAGTTGCACTGATGCTTTGAAAATGCAAATGCACCTCTGAATTATTGATATGAAGGAAAAGTGATGGATGGATGCATGATGAAGACAATGCCCCATTGATACGTCTATTCGTTATCTATATTTTATTAATATCTTATCTCCCTCCCCTATTATTTCTATTATCATTATTATTGCCTCTTGCGTATAAATATATGTGTACTGATGTATGTGTGTGTAGCATAGTAGGCCTATGCGTATGTATGTATTTAATGTGAATGTATTAATATTTTTTAGAAACTTAATAAAATGAATGTGTAGGTTGTTGTAAATGTGAACAGTAGATGACCATTTACCCATATGGTATAGCAAGGCAAGGCAAGTTTATTTATATAGCACAATTCAGACACAAGGCCACTCAAAGTGCTTTACAGGGGCAAGATTAGAATACATAAAACACATTATAAAACATTTAAAAGCGAATAAAAGAAGCAAATTAAATAATATTGCAGGTTAAAATGGAAACAAAAAAGTCTTCAGACTCGATTTAAAAGAACTGAGAGTTGCAGCAAGTTTTCTGGGAGTTTGTTCCAGATTTTTGGTGCATAAAAACTGAAAGCTGCTTCAACTTGTTTAGTCCTAACTCTGGGGACTGTAAGTAGACCTGTCCCAGACGACCTAAGGGCTCTGGACGGTTCATAACGTATCAGCAGATCAGTAATGTATTTTGGCCCTAAACCATTTAGTGCTTTATAAACCAACATCAGTATTTTGAAATCAATTCTTTGAGTGACTGGAAGCCAGTGTAAAGACCTCAGAACTGGGGTAATGTGATCCACTTTTTTGGTCCTAGTGAGGACTCGAGCAGCAGCGTTCTGAATTAGCTGAAGCTGTCTAATAGATTTTTTTGGAAGGCCAGCAAGAACACTATTACAGTATAGAGCTAGACCACACTACAGCTATCACGACTCCTACGACAAAATAATATAAAATATAAAAATGTATTATTTCAGTACTGCTTATTTAAAAAGTGTTGGTTTGCACTGTACAAGACAGACAAATACATAAATAATAGAATAGAAACAGACAGACAGAAGGCAATGAATAAATCATAAATTGAAAAGCAGGTTAGACAAAGCAAAAAAACAATCTCAATGTTTTCAACAGAGGAGAATATAGCAAATATAATAAATAAACATTTGCTCAAAGGAACTCCCTCACTATATCACTACCAGGCTACGTCTTGTATTAAGAGCTCTGGCCAGGTATCCGCCAGCAGGCCCATGTGTCAATATTAGCTTATGGCAGATACATTGGTACATTGATATAGTGTTATTCGCATAACTGGGTTTGAGGTAAAGGGAGAGACAGTGCTATTTGTTTGTGTGGACCATATAAAGCACTGACACGTTCATATTTATTTACGTACACACACACACACACACACACACACACACACACACACACACACACACACACACACACACACACACACACACACACACACAATATAAAAGGATCCATATCAAGATTTTTTTACGTTATACATCAATACATTTCCCTTTCAGATATCAAATATCCAGTATCGGTCAGGCTATAGAAACCTGTAAAACATAAGACTCTCTGATATTATGATAAGATAAGAAAGTGGCCCATATAGACTGTATTGTAGGCCGCAGCGTAATCAATCATTCACTCCAACACCTCCAGTATCAAATAATAATGAACTTGCACTAGTCTCTGGAACACTGTTGAGGGTGCTGGCTGGGTTTGTATTGTATTCAAGATAAGAGCTTAATTTGTTTGGGAGAATGGGCTAGTGTCCGTCCTGCTAACCCACACCTCAATAGCTGTCTGTCTACAATAGTAGTGCATTTGACAGGGTCAGGCTTGTTGTCACTAGGGCAAGACTACATTTTGGCAGAAACAAGTGGCCTACAGTCTGAACTTATATTGACCCTGCGTTCCAAACTGCATACTCTTTCTTTTTTCTATTCTACATTCTACATACTATATCTGACCATACAAGTAATCTACCATTTCTACCATTCTAAATAGCACAAAGTATTGTTGAATTCAACTTAAAGCGTTCGTGTCACTTCTGAGAACAGAAGAAGAAGAAGAATCACTTTACTTCCCCATTGCCCTCCATGTTGTTTTGTCAGTGAAGGAGGAAATGTACAAATCTTTTTCTGCTCACACACACAGTACGGAAAAGTAGCGGATCCTAAGGAAATATTCACAGATTTTGAAGAAGTGATTTTGTCAACAAGCGTTCTCCAGAATCACTGACTCCACCTTTAACTGCTTAACTTATTTTCACACTTAACTAGCAACAATAAGAAGCACATCTCAGTGGTCAATTCACTATGTTTAGAAATATATGCCAGTGAGCTGTAGCCTACAGAGGGATGCTTTGCTTTTAATCGTCTATTTGCTCTGTCAATAAAGTCATATCCTATCTAGCTGTGAATTTGGGTTTGACAAAAAACTTCCTGGCCCTTCATCTGACTGGGTCAATGTGGAACTACACAGCTAACGTGGCTAAGCTAAAGCTGCACAGAGGTTGTAGCCGGTTGTAGCCTGTCCACTCATACTGCTGACAGGGGAGCGCTCCAGGAACCAGGAAATGATCTGACACAAATGGCTCCGGTTTGAGGTGACAGGACGTCAGCCAGAAACATGAGGATTAAGTTCAGAGGGTGTTATAAGCTTACAGACAATGTTCTAGTGAAAGTATCATGAGTTTCCTTATTCGTAACCTCTTTGACTATTAGTAGATTTAATCATATTTTTTACCAGCTATCAAATTGATGAATTAGCAGTCAGAGGCTATACTTATTCTAATCTGTTGGTCAGGTTGAGTCAGTGATTCTGGAGAACACTTATTGACAAAATCACTTTGTCAAAATCAGTGAATATCTCCTCAGGAAGATCCGCTACTTGTCCATACTGTGTGTGTGTGCGCTGGAAATAAAATCTGTGGTTAATACACAGCCTAGGCTCTGTAAACAGGTATGTAACCCAAAGAAATGTAAACAAAAGGGGGCCCACCATAGCTACCAATATGTTTATTTTTACTGTTACGCAAAGATAGCACGGATTGTGAGGAGATATTCACTGATTTTGACAAAAAGTGATTTTAACAACAAGCAATACTTTAACCCGCCTGCAGATTTTCAAAAATGCAGCATGCACTAGACTTAAAAACTAGAAGGGTATGTACAGGCATTAAGGGTGACCATGACCAAACCTTGCATAACACTTAAGACTACTCACTCACTGCCTAAACCATAAGGAACACAAAGGCAGAGGCACATTGAGAATTGGCCAATCCAGTCGACAAAAACAGGGAAGTGACAAAAAAGTGAGTGAAAACGCACACGCAGAGCCGAGCGGCCGGCAAACAGGAAGACAGTCCATTCTGTTGGGCCACTGTGCAGACTGGGCAGGAATGTGATATCAATGAATTCAAAAGACAAATAAAAACAAACACCGGAAACAGCTTGGGGCGGTTTTTTTGGGACATTTCAGCAGGTTACAATGGTGGAATTTATTCTGGGAAAATATTATTCCCTACAAAAGCAAGCAGCCACGAGTACAACCCACTGAAACTTCTGAGATTTATACATTTTAAAAGGTGCACTATGCCAATTTCAGAAGAGGGGGGTTTGTTTACATTTGCAGAGCCCACAGTTGGTTTACAAATCGTATTTTTCTCTACACGTAATTGTTAGTATTGAATAATGCTATCATCATAAATCAAAATTTAAATAATTTGAGGAATCTGGAACCAAACGTAAGACTAGAATATGTTTGTAAACCAAACTGTGGGCCCTGCTTCTGTAAACAACGACAAATTAAACTGTAACTTTTCAGATAGCTGTCTAACTTCAAACAGTGTAAACAGAGGAAAGTTTGTTTATTCAGTTAGGAGAATAGACCTTAGAAAATGTTCACTTCTATGACACACACAAAGTTACATAGTGCAGCTTTAACACAAAAAACTAAACTAGTCTACTAGCTAGTTTAGGACCGTATCGGCTACATGAGCATGGGTTGATGTGGCGAGCCCCTAACAAAAAGGTAGTGTGGGATATGTGTATTGTAGATAATTTAACTAAATTCTTCCTATTGACAAGAGATATCTGTAATTCTATTTGACTAGTCAAATTGACGCCATTCTCCCCAGGCAAAAAGACGTCACTTTATATCTGCTACCATGTCATTTCACCTATAGTCAAAACTGAATTGTGGATACTCTTCAACTTAATTATGACTACCCATGATTCCACTTCTTTGAGATATCTTCTATCCCCTCCAATAAAGATATATATTTTGTCCTTTCTTAATATCTTTGTTTGTTTGTTTTGACTAGTGAAACAAAAAAACATTGCTGGAGATATCTTGAACTGAAATGTGTGTTGAGTCCAAATTATGATGTAGATATTTCAAACTGGAATCATGGATAGTCATAATGTAGTTGCAACTTGCAGACAACCACAATTCAGTTTTGACAAGGCGAAATGGCATTGGGGATATCTATAATGAGAAACCCCATACAAATGAATGGATAAAATATGTTATATTAATTTTGCCCTAAAATCCAAAACTGAAATATTTCTCTTTATATATACAGATATTTCTAAACGTAATTGGACTAGTCAAAATAATGGTTAAGATCTGTAATTGTAATCTAGAATAGTCAAATTTAGCCAATAAATGTAAAAGTGCCAGTGGCTTGCCAGAAGGGATGCTGGAGCGCCACACACTTTCTCAATGTCTTCTGTTTGGACACTCATTGATGGAGCGCCCCCCCCCCCCCCTCGTACAGGCTGTTTAATATTCCAACCACACATTGTGAAATTCAGAAAGTGTTCGTTATGCTTGGCTTTACATGGAGATGGGTTTTTTTCAAACTCACTAACCCCACAGAGTGTCTGTGTGTGTGTGTGTGTGTGTGTGTGTGTGTGTGATGTGTGTGTTGTGTGGAGGAGGTTAGCACACACGTCAATCACTGGTTGGTTTGAGCAATAGCACAGTTTGCAGCTGAGAAGGAAAGCTTCCAGCCGACCGGTAGGGTTCATTCAAAAAATGAGAGAGAGAGTGAGAGCAGCTGCCCAGCACTTAGTCTGTGCCAATATTATCACAGACAGAAACAGATCCCAAAATGAACTTAAAATCTCACACACACACACACACCACACACACACACACACACACACACACACACACGCACACGCACACACACACACAACCACACAGGGGGATATGTGTGGTGTCTTTGTATGCTTTTTGGGAGGAAAATGCATCAACACAGCCACACGGCAACTAGACAGCTTAGGTCATGGTTGAATGTGCACTAATGCTTTTTTTCCTGGACAGAGTGCTTTCAGCCATAAGCACGTAGAGAAGAAGGAGGAGGAGGAGGCAAAGGCAACATGGCTCTCTGTTCAATGCAGAATTTAACCCACAACAGTTAACTATGGTGTGACCTCAGGTTAGGCTGCTGCTGTGGTATTTAGACTGAAACCGGCCTGTTGTTTTTACTTGGAAAAAAAGCTATTTCGACACAACTCAGGTCCATGAACACTTGGCTGAGAATTGATGAGTTTACACAGAATAGAAGTTACAGTTATTAGTAGGACTGGGTATGGCAGTTCAATACTTTTTCACAATATTAACATCCCAAAAAGGACAAACTGTGTTCAGTCTCAGAGTGAGATATTCATTCATATAATAATTACCTTGCTTCCTCATTTACATACACCAAAGTATGAGATGCAAACAGTGGTCAAATCAATCTGCCACGGGAGAAAAGCAACACCACACAGCTTTTTACAATACACTGCACTGTGTTTTCACGCAAAACAAAATCAATGTAATTACAGTCAAGCCAACACACAGACCCAGACACACACACACTCTCTCTCTCTCACAGACACACAAACGGTTACTGTACATGGCTGACATCCCCTTAATCTGGAAATACCACCTTAAGAAGTACAGATAAACAAAGCCACAGTGGAGCGGTTTATCGTGTAACATCTGCCGGGGAGAAGAGGACAGGAATTCACTCTCTCTGACACACCAGCAGTATTAATATCCTGCGCTGAGGGGATCCAGTCTTTATTGCCTGACAGGCAGCAATGCAGAACATTACACCGAGAGAAATCCATTGTTGTCTTTGAGTATCAAAATGCATTCTTCTTCTTCTAACAATAAAAAGACAGCAGCGCTAACATGAACTAAGAAGACTGGAGATCACTTTTGAAACTTCCGCTAATGTCAGTAGTATGCTGGTTTATCGTTTTAGTCACAAACACGTATAGTATGCATTTTAAATGTTGGTTTATCTGCTTATTATTATTCCTTTAAAGTTCATATGCTCAATACCAATTGTCAGGTTTTAATATGTTGAGAAATATCCAAATACAAGTCCAAGGTGACGTCTTCAGTTCAAATAGCTTATTTTATCCAAAATATTTAAATATTATTTTGTCCTAAAATATTCAGTTGACTATCATACAATTAAAATGAAGATGAAACTGAAACTATATAAACATGAAGTCCTCAGAATCGAAAAGTTGTACCTGACCGGAATTTCAAGCAATTAATCAATTATTTCTAGTAGTTAGAGGCAAATATTTTCAGTCAAGTAACAGTAAACAACATAGACAGCCAAGTAAACTATGTTTAACCTCTGTTGCACATTATACTGTATGTATGCAATGAATTCTGGTAAATACAGTAGAAATGTAGTAAATAAAGCAGAGAAAGAGTGTTAACTAAAATACATTTTACAAGAAAGCAAACCTATTCTCCTACATTGTAAGAAGAACTAACAAAAGCTACTCTTGCCACAGCCATTGTAGTCACCGCTGTAGTGTATGTAAAGTGTGTGCATTCCTCACAGAATGGTGCAAAATGTATCACAGGTAGGCTAAGTGTGCTTCAGGAAGTCTCTAATAAGAATTTCCACTAGTAACCAACTGAGCAAACAGAAAAATCTGGTCAAATAAATATTATTTTATTCACTTATTCTTAGTGTGTGTATATGTTTTAAAGCATACTGCACACTTAACACTGAGGAATTTAACATTTAAAATCTAAGAACATGCCTCTGTCTCTCTCCAGACACACAGTGTAAACGGTGGCCTGGTGTCGACCCCCACAGCGCCCTGCCTTAGCACGGAGCAGACCATGACATCATCAGAGTGTCTGCCCCTATTAGAGGTCATGTGACTAGAGAGGGCTGGGACAGGGAGCACTGAGCTGTCACATCAGGCCGACAGCAGCAACACACACACACACAGACACAGACAGACAGACAGACAGACAGACAGACAGACAGACAGACAGACAGACAGACAGACAGACAGACAGACAGACAGACAGACAGACAGACAGACAGACAGACAGACAGACAGACAGACAGACGTATGTATTACGTGGTGAGCACACAGAGGTCTGGCTTTGTTTGTGAAGAAATAGGACCACAACTTAAGGGTTAGGGATGTGACTGAAGTACAGTGTAGGGGAGAACGGGGTAATTTGTCACATGGGTTGGATGTCACATTCGTTATATCTCGCCACCAGAGCGCGCTAGCTCTGAAATGTTGATATAAAAAAGGTCCGGAATTGGGATCAGAGGTCACATACATAGACTTCCTTGGAGTTAGACTGCTGCATTTCAAGTGAGAGGATGTTTTGTGTTTTTCATGTCAAATTCAAAATATTTTACTTCTCAGTATTTTTCTTCTAGGCTTTTACACAATGGGTTTATAACAAAACACTTGTTACCCTCAGAAAGTGTGAAGGGTAAACTATAGTTTAGATTGTGGTTAGCAAGCTAATTAGTTGTCAGATGGTTGTTGGCCTTGATGCTAGCAAGAAATTCAAGTTGGGGTTGGTCGTCAAATTTTTGGGGGGGTTGGTTGTCACATGTTATCTCAAGGCTGCAGCCAGAAAAGGAACCCAATAACGAAAGAAATTGTCAAGCTGTATCCTCACTGACACCCCAGAGAAGGAAAGAATAGAGCAGGAAAAGGCAGCTAGCAAGCAAAAGAAAAAAGGGCAACAAAATCAAAACAACCCAGTGCATCCCAAACTAGACCAGCTGCCAAGGCTACAGAACGTTATGTAGGCCTATTTGTCAACTTGACAATGCAATTAAACATTCAAATTTGGTTCTGCCTCCTTGCCTTCTTTTTAAGATTTTTCCCATTAAGATAACATTGTGACAAACAACCCCATAGTGTAAGACAACTGACCCCTTGATGGGGTTGGTTGTCACAATGTGTCAGAGTGTCTTTGATGGTAAATTACTTCTTCATTACAATAAGTTGGAAAAAAAGAGAGACACACATTTCTAGCCAACACCTTAAGCTTCAATTTAATGTAGGAATGGCTATTGACAGATGTTTTGGTGATGAGCAATTCTCACTAGAGTAAAAAGTGTGCCTACTTACCCCGTTCTCCCCTATGGCTACTGGATATAGAGCCCACAAAAGGGTCGTTTATCACAATGTATGACCCATTTAAGCACCTTTAGAGGGATAGTATTTTTGAAGAGGGGTTGTATGAGCACTAAGGTACGGGTAATATGTTACCTTAGAAGATGGCAGTCAACGCAAGGTCAGATGAAACACATTTTTCTCCACATTTATAAATGCTTACCTAAAAAAAAATATACATTCAATGCACGCTAGATTGATGTTTTTTTTCACTGCTTTAGTTAGCCGTCAGGTAGCTGTTTATGTTTGCTTTTTTCCCAGGCTTGGTTGACACTCAGCCATCTTCATAATGTAACATAATAACCTTACCTAACCTCATACAACCCCACTTCAAAAATACTGAACTACCCCTTTAAACCTAACTTACACAGGTAGGAGTGTGTTTTTTTGGTGAGACCTGGCTGGGACACAGGCAGTAAAAAATCAAAAGACAACAACAACGCACCATGAGGCAGGATTTCTGTTTCAAGCTGAACCAACTGTCAATATTGTCTAAAACCTTTTTTCACCCAATGTGAGGAACGATGTTGCAGAAATTTCACCGATTCTCACGGTACTACTCGTCTTTTGTTGCAACATCGCAACTCAAATTGCAAAAAAATCTCAGCCAGACCTTCCTCCAAAGACAATAACACACAGAGAGAGAGAGAGAGAGAGAGAGAGAGAGAGAGAGAGAGAGAGAGAGAGAGAGAGAGAGAGACAGAGAGAGACAGAGAGAGACAGAGAGAGACAGAGAGAGACAGAGAGAGACAGAGAGAGACAGACCAACATGTCAGCCGAAGTATGGAGACAACGGCTGCCATCTGAAAAGGAAATGCGTTAAAACCAGACAGTGTCCGATGTCTTAATATTTCAGTGTTTGCTGCATTGTTGCAACACTTAGTTCACATGTCAGACTGCGCACACACACACACACACACACACACACGCACACACACACACACACACACGCACACACACACACCTCTCTGCCATCTATCTTATTTTCTTGTGACACGCTTGAAAGCTCTCACAGACTCAACATTAAAACAATCTAATCATTGTCAAACCTCACAGAGATAAAGGTTAAAAACTCAAGTATTACAGCCGACTGTAAACTGGCAAGTTACTAGCTACGATGGCCCCCCTTGTGTTAACATATCCTCTGTTACAGTTTACAGAGCCTAGGCTGTGTATTAGCACCAGATTGTTTTTAAACGCACAGTACGAAGAGGTAGTGGATGACAAAAAGGGATTTTGACAACAAGCGTTCTCCAGAATCACATCGTAGGGAAGGCTACTAGTACACATTCAAACTTTGATCAGCAATGAACCAACTTACTCATTCTAATTTCACAAGCAGAAGGGACAGATACAAAGGGGAAATGGTCATTTGAGACGTGCAAAATAAACCTAGAGAACGGAACTGTAGCCAGTGAGTGACCAATCAACTGCTGCAGGCTTTGGGACAACAGCAACGACATGACGGAACTGAACTTAACATGTCTGGGTTCCTAATTCCTAAAGAACTCGTTTAAGATTGTGTCTGTCTGCAGCTGAGATTTGAGCCTAGATTACATACAAGGAAAAGAACAGAGAAAAATGCCTCAACAAAGAAGAGAGCGTGAAAGAGAACAGGATGGACATAGCAGGTGTATTCTCATAAGCAGTGCTAAACATATCAGAAAAACTAAAAATATGTGAGATTAATGTGTAAATGCTAAATGAACTCCACTTATATAGCGCTTTTCCCTGGTTTTTCACAGACCCAAAGCGCTTTACACTGTTTTGAACACATTCACCTATTCAAACACACATTCATGCACCGATAGCAGCAGCTACCAGGCAGGGTGCAAGCTAACTATCTGGAGCAATGTATGCTTCAGTGTCTCTTTTGCCCAGGGACACTTGGACATGTGGCGGGGAGACGGGGGATTGAACCACCGAAACGGCAACCCAGTGGACGACCGCTCTACCCACTTCGCCACAGGTGTGCTTGTGGTGATGATTTGTAGTCAAGTCAAAAGGGGAAATGGATGCATCCCACTAATGCCAAGTGTGTGTGTGTGTGTGTGTGTGTGTGTGTGTGTGTGTGTGTGTGTGTGTGTGTGTGTGTGTGTGTGTGTGTGTGTGTGTGTGTGTGTGTGTGTGTGTGTGTGTGTGTGTGTGTGTGTGTGTCCTGCATGTTAAATACACTTCCCATCACTAGATTCTCTTGTGGCTCGATGCAGGGGCACAAAGGGCAGATTGAAGAATCAGGAGTGTCTCTGAGTCTCTCCTCTTTCCCATTCAGTTAAAGATGATGTCGCTCCAAATAAAATAAAGAGACTTTAGGGAGGTTGACAGCACTGTACTATCACTGAGTTGAATCCCCTGGGCTTGAATCAGTTTTCAGTAAAAAAATAGGTTAATTTTACCAGTGCTGTAAAGAGAAGATAGCCCCAGCCCAAGCCACCTGCAGCTGAGGTCAACTGAGGCTCAAACAACTAGAGCTGTCTACTTCCCCACCTAAAGGGGAGAGACACGGATAAGATATGAATGGAGGTCCTTGTTAATAGCATAGGAACTGCTTGACAAATACGTATATAGCCTATGTATAGATTTTTGAATACTTTTTTTTTTAAACAAAGTTATTTTAAAATAGGCCTCTACCAAACAGTTGCCACATTAAAAGGGGTTGTGGTAAAAATAGTAGAGTAACACATATATATCTCACAGAAGTTATTATCTCCAAGTGTGTTGCCTGTTCTTACTATATGGTAGTAAAACAATAAATAGGCCTACATAACCTATTGTGTTGACCTACATTTGACAAATAAATAACAAACTTATATATAGGGCCAATAAATATAGGGGTTGTATTAAAAAAGAAGAGAAGAAATATAATATAGATTGCAAGTCTTATCCAGTATATAGCGGGTATATTGCTGACCCGTGTCAACATACATTTGACAGAAATACAGAAACTTGAACCCTAATATAGCCGGCCTACGCTTTTGGCAACATGAACTGCAATCCAAGCACTGCATTTCCAAGAACTACTAAGTAGGCTACACTAACTAGAAAGTACAACTGATCATTTATAAATAACAGAGCAACACAATAACACGTTTATTAGCATGTGTTTCTAGTAGCTCTTCTCCCAAACCACTCAGCACATTATATAGCCACATATAGGCCTAGTTTCATAATCAACAAAGAAGAAGCACCATATTAACAGCTAGATGACTCAATGTGAAACTAGCAAGGGAAACTAGACACACAAATGTATGCAGAGAGGTACTAAAGTGCAATAGCCTACATGGCCCTAATAAAGTTATGGCCCGAGTTGTTTACAGTTTAAATGGGTTAACAGTGTATGTTATGAAATAATCTAAGTAATAAAAGAAAATAACAAAAGAGAGAGCTGTCAGTGAAGGTAGAATTGAGGATGACACTTATAGGAGAACTTAGAAGGATATTGAAGAGACAGGCTTTTACTTTTCAACCTGCTACTTTATAGCCACGTCAAGCCGAGAGAGAAATGACCTTTTGGCAGTAGGCTATAAACTCAGTTGAACGCAATGTAATAGTGACACGAGACTGTAGCATTGTGTGTCTAAAAACACAACTGTCCAATACGGCATGAGGGTGATTTAGTCCACTTTTAAAGCTTTTCTCTTCCTTACTAATGTTACTAAAAAAATCTGGCCTCTCACTGAAACTTCGTGACGGAAGAAAATTGTTACGCATACGGCGAAGGGAGCCTGTGACGGACAGCGGAAGCGACCAATAGGATTCATGGAACTGACCATAAACATTCCAAGTCAAACGTGAGCGAGCCAATCAGCTGGTGCGAGGGGCGGCTTCTTTAAAGGTTTCAAGTTAGATGGGTTTTTAAAAAAGAGGCCCCAAACCCCGGGGTGGCAAAATAATAAAAGCCGAGGAGAAACGAACGATGGCTGGGGAGGAGCTGCCTTGACCAGCGAGCCCAAGCAGTCAGCACCGGACACGTACCGTCGCTACAGCGGCAGCGAGCAGAGTAAGCTACCGACTAGCCTACCTTAGCTATGTGAATAATGTTTGATAAGTGGCTGACATGAGCATGATATGGTAGGGAACACAAGCAAGAGAATAATAAGGAATAGCGCCGGTGTGTAAACAGCGCGAATAAAAAGCACCACCTACCCAGAAACTCTCTAGGAAGTAAGGCGTTATCATCTTGTTTTATTCCTCTTCGCCGCAACTCTCAGATGTGCTGAAATGCAACTTTGTAGCGCGTAAAATCATCCGCCGTCTCTTGTTGTAGTCCTATACTGCCTTTCCTTTCCCCGTTTTCCTCCTCTCCCCTTTCTTCTCCCTCCCCACCTTACTGACTCCACCTCCACCCGGCTGCACTGAGGAGGCTCCGCGCTATAGCTTTTCTACACGAAGACATTTGGACGTTTGTATTTTTTGTGTCGGGCGAAACAGCGCTACCAACGGCGGACGTTGATAAAACACCAAAGCAACGTACGGCAATGCTGCCTTCAGGTGCATGGCGTAAAATCCTGTAGCCTACTCATGTTATGTCAGACTCATGTTAAGAGTGAACATGCTACAGAGACACATTCAAGAGGAATTAATTGTGAATTATATTAAACATTATACATATATTGTTAAAATATTCTATTCATAAAGTTATTTGGCTTAAAATGCCCTCCTTTTTTTCTACTCTGCAGTTTACTTTACACTTTTATCCTACCTATTCGTTTGTGTTAGGTCCATTCTTAGGGTTGTATACATTCTGCAACTTGCAACAAGCTTTAAAAAAGCAAATCATCATGGAACATTTTGTTATCATATTTATATTCAACACTAAAATCTAAAGCTGGAATCTGATAAAGCCAAATGTCAGGTGACCAGAATTTCAGCCACTGACTGAACTGATAGACAGTAGAGATCTGAGGTCTTTACCAAAAAGACTTGATGTGTTACTCAACATCCATATGGAGAAAATGTCCTACAACATTAAGAAAAATACAAGAAGACAAAGGCCCATAATAATGTAAACAATTTATTGGAGCAATGTACATATTCAAGCAATGGTAACCAGTCACATCCACTATATCATCTTACAAATATTACAAAATTACTACAGTACAATATAGATTCTTTGCATGATCCAAAATATTTGGTGGCCCCAAAAAGTATTACATTTTTTTTTAATTCAGCAGCTTATTAAAAAAAAATCAAACCATGTCTATCAAAATTATGTTTTTGCTTTTTTTAAATTAGCAAAAAAGATGAAGGCAGATAGTCTAATCAAGTTCGAAGGCTAAATAAGAATACAGGAGTTCTTTGACTAGACATTCCTTAATATTGGTGGGTGCTTTATAAAGTACAAATTTTCAATAAAGCATCATAGAAAGTCAAACGGATTTTTGCAAACATTATGTTTGTAAAACTATATTTATAAGTTGTCAACTTAGTTCATTGCCTGTTTATAGTAGGTGTTACCTGTTTCTTCTGATACAGTTTACCATAATATCTATTGCAAAACGCAAACCAAAAACCTTAAAGTATTTGCTCTCAAGGCATTGTGTACACATTACGCTATATATTTACCGTAGTCTGATAACAATCATTTTTTGACAAAAAGCACATTAAGTATATGTGCTAGTTACCATTTAATACCTCCCCTCCCCTCCCTGCCTTGCAATTGAAATCACATTTGACAGCTAGCAGTGTTGCACACATATAACATTTAAGTCAACACCCAACGGTTATCCATTTTTCAACACGAAAGGGTGAGAGGTTTTTTAACTTATCTTTAGTTGTTGAGAGGAGATGCATAAAAAGGCGTACACATTGGGAAATGATGACAAATAACACTGGACACAGACAACCTGAGGTTAACACATATTCAAGTAGTGAAACACAACTACGATGTATAGCAGCAGTCGGGTCAGAAATACAGCACAGTAATGAGAAAGGGGGATTGTTTCGCGTGTGTTTTTTGGGACCTGCACTTTCAATGAAAAAATTAAAATAACAGGACCGTCTACACGACACACCCCATTGAAAAAGCCGTGATTAGATTACTCCATTTTTTTTTGTTGCATGCCAAAAACAGCTGGAATGTGACAGACAAAATTACCTCAAAAACACAAAACGATGTGGCACATACAAGTCTTTTGCCTCTGTATTCCATGATGCATCACATCCTGTATTCACCGATGTTTACTTCATTAATGTTAAATCTAAAAGAGAAACTGTTATACATATTTGAAATAGTTAAAAGTTTTATATATAAGACACTAAACTACGTTCGCCATGTAATGACCCTTTCCGCATTAAAAGGTACTCTTTGCATCAGGTAAATACATTTTTTAGCAGCAATACCTTTTAAAAAAATTCTGTGTTAAAAACTGAGGTCATATTCTTCAGGGTTTTGGCTACATCATTCACTTCAAGCACTTTTGCTATTTTAAATTTTTAGGTTCATGTTATGTGCAATTGCAAAAAAAAAAAAGGTTAAAATACTGCAGTTATTACTCTGGCCAGCAGAGGAAAAAAAAATGACTGGCTGGGCATGAAAGACTAAAAAGAATAATACCAAATTAAATCTTCCCCGTCTCTCCAAAAACCCATCATGGAATACATTAAGGCGTTTCTGTAACTCAAACACTTACACATTATAAAATATAACAACCAGAGACGATAACATTGGTGTAGTTTCACAGTATTTTTTAAAACTATACATCCAGCTAAAGGGGGGGTGAACGTTTAGGGAGGACACTCCAGCAAGAAAAAATGTGAAGTCGTAAAAAGTCCCAGTGTTGCAATACATTAAATGGTTACTCTGTCGTTTTTGAACCATTGATTTTAGCAGCCCTCCCTCCCTCCCTCCCTCCCACAATCCCCTTCCCACGTTATGTTGGGGTGTGAGGGGCCACCAACATGCAATAGATGTAGGCATCCAAGTACCCCACGAAAAAACACAACCACCCAAAACATTACACAGTCATCCTCGAGATCATGCTTTTAGCACAGGAAGCCAAACACCCAATAAGAAAATAAAACTTAAGTACATTGAGAAATAAAACATATTAAACATTCATTCGATGGACTGCATGTTCGCCGACAGCCAAGCTCCTACTGTACGTGCTTTCGCTGCCTTCATTTTACCTTCTCCAAGCTCAGATCAATATAAAAAAGGATTGTAAAGCATCTTCAACTTTTGCGATGCTTTTGTCCGATGAATGTCACGTCACAAGACCAACAAAAACTGAGACTCTGAAGATTCGTTTTTAGTTACACACATGTCCTAATGTGTGTGTAAAAAAAACCCAGTCATGCTACATCATCACAGCTGATCGCCGTAACACTCCACTGGTAAGAGGAAAAAACCCCAAAACATAAAAGTACTGTAAATAGATAAATTACAAGGTCAAAGAAGAAGAAGAACCTTTTTTTCACAGGGCGAAGAAGACAGCTGTCGAACGCGACGCACACATCACTACATGTTCCACGGCTTTTTTTCACAAATGATACAAAGCATGCTACCTATCCCCCCAGAAAAAAACCTGCTCTTTTAAAAAGAAAAGCTTGTGCTCTTCGGTGACATAATTTGCCCTGCTAAAGAAAAAAAAAAGAAAAAAACCTGATAACCATATGCTGTAGTAGGTGATAACTTAATTCTTGGCGATATGCACCGTTATGAAATTATATATCCTCAAGAGTGGGATCCAATATGATGCGTTCTTCTTAGAATCATCTGCTACTTCTTAGCTTGAAGCTAGAGAAATTAACCTCACTCCACTACCACATGCCATTTACCTGTTTCTGGGGATCATGTTTTTGCACTATTTTTAATACGTGCCAACCCCCTCATCTAACCCATAATTAAAGAGGAGCATATGCTTTACAGAGGTTTTGCAAAGGTTTCCTCAATTTTTTTCTTACATTTCTTTTCAGTAGTTCAGGTAAAAATGAGATGTTTTTTGGGAATAAATGGAGAGAAAAAAAAGGTGATCAATTTCATTATTTCTGATTTGAGACGTGATTACAAGAATATTCCTCCCATGATAAGGTTTTGGTATGCCAGTCCCTTTTTGCCCCCTTGCCTGTTGCACGGGGGCACTGAGCACTGCAGCTACCACCTCCCTCCCACCCTCCCGCCCGCCCGTCAGGTCGGGGAGGGGTCCCGCACCCCTTCCCTCCCCTCAGCAGGCACACCCTTCCCCCCAGTAAAGGGTAACATGTTCCCTGGGTAAAAGAGGTTCCCTATATTGTCTCCCAATCGTGAATGACCTGCGCAGAAAGAAAGAAAAAGGCCTTATTAGTATCCAACACAATCCCACAGCAACATTGATTTCACGTTAAAGCTATAGTGCATAACTTCTGTCTCCCACATGAGGAATTCTGAGTCATTACAACAACACTGTTGGTTCTTTGCATGAGGTAAGCCTTCAGCGATCGTGATTGGATTGAAACCTTCTGCTGTAAACGCTGCCATACTGAGAAAGACAGAGGGACTTCTGTGGAGCTGATAGGCTTAATAAACTTGTGTCAATTTTTGAATCATAACCCAACATTCATTTATTAAAAAAAGTTACGCACTATAGCTTTAAATACTGAAGGCAAGCATGCGTGTCCAATGAATGTTCCACAACAGCACATGATACTGTGAGAGTAAACTGACCCCAGTGATGAGGCAGACTTGTGTGAAGGGAGTTACACCCCGTAGAAGGTTGCCAGACGTTCCTTCAGAGGCATGGGGAACTGATCGGAGAAGCGCCTCCAGTTGTCCTCTCCCACCTGGTTCTTGAACCCGTGAAGGATCTGAAATGAAACACCGGGAGATGTTTTTAATACCGAGTTATAGCATGAGTACTAGTGCTGAAGTTCAAAATAGATTCTTCTGCATGACAGGTTTATTATGGAGTATCAACTGGAGGCACTGCATTCCCCATTAGGCCACTAGGGGGAAAACAGGCTGACTGAACATTATAATGCATGAGAGAATCTTTTGTCATGTGCAAGAGGTTAAATCACAACTTTAAACATTATATTTTGCTGTTTGGTATATTTAGTTTTACTCAATTTCTGAAGAGATTGTGTTGTGAATGCTGTTGTAGAAAAGCTGACGTTACACTGGGCAGCTTTTTTACTGAATTAGTTTAGTCATTTAAATCCAGTGACTTTTCGAAATGTGTGTTTAGACATATTTGTCTTTTACTAAACCTAACAAACATAATATGAGCAACTTGAAATGAATTTCTGAATAAACTGCGGTGTGTACGCTGATGCTGAAAAGCTGAACCTTTCTGAAGTTTTTCCTTGATTAGTTCAGCCATTTCAATCCAGCAACATTCACAAATGTGTGTTTAAACTTTACACGTATTCAGCTCCTACCTTGTAGAACATGTCTCGGAGGTCGTCCTTTGGATTTACCCAGGAGGCCACAGCGTCGCAGAAGAATATAAAGTCCTGTTCCAGAGAAGACAGTTGAGGCAACACATTTCAACCTGTTAGAGCGACTGACAACATAAGGCCCACCGCCGCTGCCATGGTATAGCTGGAGCTCACCTGCACTACACCTCCAGGGTTTACACTGATCATGGTGCAAATGCCTCTGAACGCAGAGTCTTTCTCCTCGTTGTCTCTTATATTTCGTAGAGAGGTGCACCTGATAACAGGGACGACCACATTTAACATTGGACGTATCAAAAAAAGACTTCACAGGTTTAAAAAAAAGGTATATACATCTACTAACAACTGCAGCAATGAATACTGTATACTACTTATATCTGAGAAATACACCTTCCTTATATAAATGAATTGTTTAGGTGTTTACCTATCATCATAAATACTAGTTTAGTTTTTCTCATCAATAAAATATATTAGATTATGTACACATGTGTCTATCATGACTGAGAGATAACCACAAGCATGCACACAAAACCGATTTCAAATAAAAATATTTTTTTTTACTGTTAACAAAACTATTATACTACTACTATACTTTGAGCTTATAACTTCACTTTCTGTCTATTAGCAGTGTGTTCAGCATAAAAAACACTTGTCTATAGCACCTTGAAAAATAACATTACTTTTTTTTTATTTTCAAATCTTGACTAGATAATGTCATTTATTTTGGGACAGGCACATGCATCTGGGTGACTACTACTGAAGGAGAAAGGCGTTTTAGGATTGCTTTTTTTTGCAGCAAAAAAAAACTGCAACCTTTCTCACAGCAGGCATGTGACAAAATCTGTTCCCATGCATCTTTTTTTTTTTTTTTTTTAGGGTTAGCGACAATTAACAATGACGTAAAAAATAAAGACTAGAAAAATTAAACAAATCAATGTATAATACGATACATGAAGGTGCTACTGAGGCAAATAAAAATCACAAGTAGGACCTAAAAGAGGACAGGGTTAGTCACATGGTTGGCAATGATTGCAAACGGATAAACAAAGAAGTAACAAACAAAAAGAAACAACTGGTAGAGAATTTTTTTTGAGAAAGGAGGAGGAGAGAGAGGAGAGCGACAGTGGAGAAAAAGGGGGGGAGACGGACGAGATAGGCAGGAGAAGAATATAGCAAGAGAAGGAGAAGATGAATTAAATAAAAGATTGAATAATACACACCAGGGTCTTATAAACTGCTGTAGCATGGGTGCCACCTCTTGAGGACAAACGTAACCAAGACGACCAATTGTTATTGCTAAGGTAACGCAATCACGGTTACACACCACCAAACGCCAACCAAGACATGAGCAATGGAGGGAGGGGGGAGGAGAAAAATAAAGAAAAAACAAACAACTCAGAGACATAAAAATCAAACAGAATCTGTGTATGATAATAAAGAGAGAAAAAAGATTTTCCACTACTAGTGTTTTTGATCATTACTGCCCCCTGTCAGTGGCGGCGAGGAATGTTAAAAAAATATATATGACACTCTTAATAAAAAGAAAACATACAACACGTTTAAGGGAGAACACATTGACAACTTTTAGACAAGGACATTCATAGAAAAAAGGTCAAAAAACAATGGCATCTGCTTTCAGAGAAATCATATGGATCTACTCAAAATCTATCGATTGGAATTGATTAGCAAAAAAAAAAAATGTGCACAGGTCTCATTGTGAAGACACAGGGCTGACTGTGTGTATGTGACTGGCCTTAACAGGGGCAGTTCAAATTTCTCCCTTAAACTCACAAATGTTAATTTTTTTTCACATATATGCGTTTTTTTTTTAAAAGAAATGACAGAGTACTCCAAGCCAACTACATGGAGAGGGAGGGAGACTAGTAATCCAGCACAGCAGGTTTCTTATGAGGCAGAGAGGAGGGAGGACCTAAGTTTTAAGAGACACAAAAAACTATGCAAACATTCTCATTAAACAAACAGGCATTTATGAACAGTCCAATGACACATGCAGAAAGCAGATGGTATGCTCATTAGAGTAATAGTTCAGTGCAGGATAAGGCTGATCAAAAAAGAACTAGACTAAGAAAATAGTGTTGCCATGCTCTCTCTCCCCTTCTCTCTCTCTTCTCGCTCTCTCTCTCCAAGAATGTACCGCCATGCCACTTTGAACCGACTGTGGTATTACATGGCTGTCTATTTAAATTTAGTTCCAGTCGTAAACTGGTTCTCTTGGCAACGGTCTATGAAAGACGTTAGATTTACACATGGCCAAAGCACCTGATCGCAATAATTCATTTTTTGGTCTTTTGCTCGCTGTTGTGTTTTCAATTAATCCACTAAAAAAAACATTAGTAGTGGAAGAGGTGCTAAATATTAATAGAAATGTATATTCAAATTTACTGGCATGACATGGTTTTACTCATCATGTATCCTGCATCAAACATAGGCCATTCTTAACAACATTTAACATCTATTGGCAGATATGCATCCACATTTAAAGAACAGTAAATAAAAGCAACAAATAAACTTGACAGCGAAACAAACAGGAACACATCTACAGAGTCCCTACATTCTCTCAATTTAGGGCAGGTTACACTTCACCCTTGCATGTATTTTTTTTGTCTTTTAATTTAAATCATAATTTTCCGATTAAATTGGTAAAAAAAACAAGAGCACAGTGTAACCTTGGTTTAAAAAATGCTCTAGGCTAGGTGCCCTGCATTTAGTCAGTTTAAAGTGTTCTCTCATTCATTAATGTTACTGTTGAAGTGTTGATAACATGTTTCTTGGTTAACTATGTGTGGCTGGGAACACACTAGACTAATCCATCTCACACACACTCCCTGTGCTTTTGCATGTTTAAGTATTCTACGTCAGCTGCTAGTGCACACAGTACAGTCAGTTTGCATTAGTTCATTACCAAGACTGGGCACTTACATGGCTCGCTCTATTCAATTCAAGACTTTCAAGTATGTCACACACACACACACACCAGTGGGCGTGTCCTGGGTTTTTTTCATATTATTATTATCTCTGTTTACAAGCCGCGCTGCCAGGTTGCAAATCAGCGACTGAAATATTTAACATGTTGGAACCAGCGAAACCTGTAAGGCTCACAGGGCTTGGGAAGGGGCAGGGCAAGCTCCCTAATGAGTGTGCTGAGTGCTAGCTGAATGGACCTGGGTGTGCGCGTGTGTGTGTGCGTCAGCGTGTGTGTGTGCGTCAGCGTGTTGTGTGTGTGTGTGTGTGTGTGTGTGTGTATTTGTGTGTGTGTTAGTGTTAGCAGCACCTCCCTGTGTGTGGCGTGCGAGCTAGCTAGTCGGCTCGGCACTGCCACCGAGTGGTACCTGTGTTCTCCAGTAGAGTCTTTGGGGTATTGGGTCTGTTAATGATCTCCACCAGCTGATGCAGCACCATGGCAACGTACGGCTGCATCTCAGCCCCTATAGGGATGGAGGGAGGATTATGGAAAAGAAAAAAACGATGGAAAGAAAATCTGTTGACTCTGTTTTTCCTCTTGGGGACTGTAATTGGATTATAGAATATATACAGCTCTGGAAAAAAATTAAGAGACAATTCTGGATTTTTCTTAAATCATCATCTCTACATTACTTAATGCAAATGCTCTTAATGACAATATTTTTGGGGGGAATTTGGTAGAAATGTTTGTCAGTAGTTTATATTATAACACCAAAATGTTCGTTCTACTCAAACGTGTGCCTATAAAATAGTAAAACGAGAGACACTGAACATTTGGAGTGGTCTCTTCATTTTTCCCAGAGCTGTACAGTGTAAACAAACAGTGACATATTGTGAAACATTATGTGCAAAAAGTGACGCTCACACTCACCCATTTGTATAGATATCTCTCCGATAGCCCATGTTGCATTGTTGCACACTGATATTAACTCTGGGTTTAAATTAGTACCCAGTATGGGCATGAAATCAGCTGGAAGAAGGAGAGCAAGTCAACTTAGCAAACTAGACTTAACAACTTATTGCCAGACGTTGTGTTTACAGTCAATTGGGTGTACATACCGATGCACGGTTTGACGTGTTCGAAACAGGCTTTGGTCAGATCGCCCAGCAGAGCGAAGGAGCTCTGACGCACTTCTGGCATTTTGTCCTGAAACAGTTGAGAGAAGGACAAAGGTGAACAACAACAACAACAAGACAATAATAACTTTTTATCAGATTGGGGGTTGGTATGTTGACAGCTCTCTTCATTCATTTTTTTTCATTTTCCTTTATTTATTCTCGAAAGATCAATTGAGGGTTACCCTCTTTTACAATGACGTCGAGACAATTACAGATACACAATATACAATGAGAATACACAACAAGCTTTACAAAGAGACAACAACAACTAAAACATTCAGATCAATTGAATAAAGCAGAACAATAGCCTAATTAAAACAATAGTCTAATTAAAACAGTTACAAGTGGAGTGGGGCTGATTAATAACTTTAAATTGGTTAACAGTTATGAGTGTATTTATTTTAATTTGATGTTGTAGGCTGTTCTTCACCTGCATACACTGGTACATGAGAGTGAGGATGTTGCTACGAGCCACCAGCTGATCGATGGTGCCTCCCAGACCCTCGGCCAGCCCACTGAGGAGATCCAGAGCCACGATCATGAAGTCTTTGTCGGGGGACTCGTACTGGTCGGGCTGCGACTGATGAAGCTGGAAGAAAGGATGATAGAATAGAGAATAAAGAGTTCATGAAAATTAGCATGAATAACTGTTACATAATCACATTATAATAACGTATAAATGGTGAGTTATGAAGGAGAGTTTTCTAGTGGTGAAGTCTACATTTCCATTTCTGTGTTAATAATTAAAAAGGAGTTGTTTATCTTCACACAGGCACATTAAGCATTAACAGTTTTTTCTCCCACTTGGGGGCAGTGCAACAAGATGTAAACAGAGCAATGACACATATTCACCTCTTGAGGTTGAAATGGTTAATGGTTAGCAAACACTGACCATAATGGACAATTACACCAATATAATCTCAACATCAGTACCATATTTCAATATAATGGTCACTGTCATGTGCAATATTAGGGCTACCTAGGTTAAGGTAATTTAAAACACTTTCTATATTTTATAATTCACTTATTTTGTATTTCTTTGTTTTTCTGTAATGTACTTTTGGAGAGAACTGACAAAAGAATTTCCTTCGGGATGGATAAAGTTCTATCTCATCTTATCTTATCATGTAGCAAAATCATTGGAAGTCCAATATGCACTATATTTTTTGCTTTGTCTTTGTTTACCCCAACTCTCTTGGGAAAACTCAGGCTATTTAAGTGTTAGAAGTTCACCAAGTACCTGCTAACTAAAGACTGTTGACTGTTGGGTGTGTGGAAGGCAGCATAGACTGGCTTTAATCAAAGCTTATTGAAGGCCATGGAATTAAAACAATGAACTGAGAGACTCTTGGAAAGCTCAGTAGATCAGTTAGTCAGCTGATAATTGTCGGTGGGTATACACTAGGAGCAAATCCTTTCTAATAGCCAGTAATCATTTGATCTGTTGGGACTATAGACAGATTAATTGGAACGGCTTTAAGTTAAGCCCTGGCTATACAGGAAGTAGGGTCAGGAAGTACAGCCCTTGCTTCTTAGAATCGGCTCCTTTTATATAGAAAGAAAATGGTCAAGAATTAAAGAATTAAATTGTACATGTGTGTGTGTGTGTGTGTGTGTGTGTGTGTGTGTGTGTGTGTGTGTGTGTGTGTGTGTGTGTGTGTGTGTGTGTGTGTGTGTGTGTGTGTGTGTGTGTTGTGTGTGTGGTCGTATATTGTGTTGTGTGACTGGATATGTGAACTGTACATGCACTGATGCTCTGCACAAATGAATTATTGTTGATTTATTGTGTTGGAACTTGTTCTCTTAAAGGTGCTATGAGGAACTTTTAAATATGTGTCAAAAAGTAAAACAAAAATTCCTCTGATGATCATAAATTACATTTAACTGCAAATGAGACCTTCTTAATGCCTTTGTCATGGGTACGCCCACCCAGGAACTACAGCTGGCGTAATAAAAAACTCTACCGCTTTTGTCCAAAGGGGGTGCAAAAATTAACACAAACTGAAAGTTGCTAACAAATAAAAAATAAAGTTAATTGAATAGAATAGAATAGTATTTGAGGGTTGTGATGTTCATACTCACCATGGCTTGAGCGAGGGTCTTCTGCACCAGGTTGACACAGCGCTGGTACACGGGCTCACAGTATGGCAGGAAGCCGCTCTGCAGGGCTGTTGCTACCGACGACAGACACTGAGGCAGACGGACAGACAGACAGACAGACAGACAGACAGACAGACAGACAGACAGACAGACAGACAGACAGACAGACAGACAGACAGACAGACAGACAGACAGACAGACAGACAGACAGACAGACAGACAGACAAGGGGGGTGATAAGGTCAGTGGCCTGTCGTCCAGTCAAGGTTATATCGACTGTCACAACACAAATGACTCATGGCTTGTAGTAGCCAGTGACATCACACCAGACACTCACCTCTAACAAAGGGAAGAGATCTTTGTCTTCGTCCTTCAGCTGGTTCCACTTGGCGATAAGGGGAGGCATCAACATCTGGATGTATTCCTGGCAAGTCACAGACAATTACAGACGTTAATCTTTTCATGGCGTATTGTCCAAAAAGAAACTTTACATTTCTCACAGTGCCATTGCCTGTTTCTTAAAAAAAAAATTTACCACAAGTTTTCATAAAGGTGAAAGGTTGAGTAAAGAAAGACCAGGGACCCATATTATGTAGACACACACACACACACACACACACACACACACACACACACACACACACACACACACACACAACAGAATAAACATGGAAAAGTGTATTTGCAAAATATATATTTTTCTTTTTTGGCATACCGGTTTATTGAGATGGTGGCCCACTGAGTCTGCCAGTGTTCCTATGGCGTCGTATAGAATGAGCAGGTTCTTGTGCTGGTACTTGTTGAAGGCGAACACCAGTGTGTCCAGGATGAAAGCCAGGTAGGGAACCAGCTCTGTACAGGCCTCCTCCTCCAACGTGGCAAAGGCACTGGTTTAGGAGAGATTTAAATAAATACAATTTAAAAAATAAATTCATTAATAAAAAATAATAAGAATAAGAATTTAAAACATTTAAAAATGCAAACAAAAAATATATAAAAATAAATAAAATAAATAAATAAATAAAATAAAAAAAAGGAGAAAGAGGAGAGGGAATTAAATATTGAATATATAAATTGAATATGTGATTAGAAGATACCTGGATTCATCTTAACACCGGAATCAAAATGTGAGTGTTCAGTAGCAACTATCAAAATCCAGGTCAGGTTTTCCTACTGTGCTTCTGTATAAAATGCCATTGCTTTCTCAACCCTTCCTTCTTCTCTGCTCACCTGCACGCGGCCTCCTGCACCCTCTTGTTGCTGTCCAGGATGCGTTTGAGCAGCTCGGTCATGAGGGGCTTCAGGTAGGTGTCTGGCGGCTGGCTCACCACCCAGTGAGCGTAGCGGCTCAGGGTCCAGCAGGTGATGGAGCGAACCAGAGCCTTCTTATCAGACAGACACTGCACCAGGTGAGGGATGAGCTCGGGCAGGTAGGGGATCATACCCTGCATACAGCCTGCACACAGGGACGAGGGAGGAGACCAGTGTTTTTTTTTTGTATTTTGTATTTTCAAGCTTTATTTGATAGTACAGAGTTGAAATGGGGAGACAGAGAGAGAGGGGGGATGACCTGCAGTAAAGGTCCACGGGTCGGATTCGAACCAGCGACCACTGCAACAAGGTCTGAGCCAATATGGTATGCACTATATCCGCTACGCCACCGGAGCGCACCAGACCAGTGTACTTTTAACCAATAACACATAAGTCTGCTTTAATTTGCTACCAGGACATTTTAAATATGTCTGAAATAGTCTAATTTTTCTTCTGATTATCATAAATTACATGTAACAGTAAAGGAGACCATCGGTGCAAAGAATGCTACTTCATTTAGTTTTTCTTAATGCCTTTGTCATGGGTATGCTCAGCCAGGAACAACAGCTGGCGTAGTAAAAATACTACCGCACATACGTGATTTATGGTAGGCTATAGTGTGTGACAATTTCCCCCATCAACTTAAAACACCGTCTGCAAAATGTTTTTATTTATTTATTTTTTTAACCTTTATTTATACAGGTAAATCCCATTGAGACCGAAGACTCTTTTACAAGGGAGACCTGTTTTCCTTTCCCACGTTACCATTCACACACCGATAGCAGGCTAACTATCGACAATCACACGAGGCAAGGTGGGTGAAGTGTCTTGCCCAAGGACACAACAACCATGACACAGGTGGCAGGGTGGGGATCGAACCTCCAACCCTTTGATCATCAGCCGACCCGCTCTACCAACTGAGCCACAGTCGCAAATGTAATACCTACAGCAAATTTACAGTAAGACAATTTATGACTTTAATTTCACAAAATGTATTCGAAGACCTTTTAAGGACTCTGGGAAACATTATATTCTCAGTGGAGATCATATTCCCACCCTATCTCATATTTTCTTTAATCCCGACAAAGGGTTTTTGACTGGGAGTTTTTTCTCAGCCGAGCCAAGGGTCTAAGGGCAGGGTGTCATACTGTATGGAATGTAAAGACCACTGAGGCAAATGTCTATTTGTGATATTGGGCTATATACAAATAAAACTTGATTTGATTTGATTTAATTATCTTTTGTCCCCATTTCCTCTTACCTTCAGCGATGGCCCCCAGCACCAGTATTCCAGACTCTTTGACGACCCACTCTGGATGGAAGAGCAGCTCTTTGAGGAGCGGCAGCAGGTGAGCCAGTAGATCATCTCTGAACACGTTGGCCAGCACATCCAGCGCTGCAGCAGAACACTTGCCTAATGCGTAGGGGAAAAGATGGAAGAGACAAACATACAGACAGAGAAGTGTGCGGACAAACAGCAAAACACACACACACACACACACACACACACACACAGACGGACACATAAGACAAGATATCAATACACTGTATGGTTGCTGGCAATTAGTAAAGAGGACAAGAGATGGTCAAAGGTTGTAGGGGAATCTATAGACATATATATACAACACTGTGGGAACCATTTCTAACAAAGGTCAGGGAAATGTAATTGACGAGAAGTCTGATCCAATCCCCATACTTTCTGCTATTTAGTATGGTAGAAAAAAGATTTAGGATGTCCCAATTCTTGTGGTCAGATTTCTACTACATCCGGCAGAGATTTTTAGTGTTGAAATCAGCATGCTGTTTGGGCGATTCTGACCCACAATCCAGTGCACACTGGAAGTGACATTACATCGACTGAACCGCCGTATGAAAACAACTGGGGATGCGATGGATATAAAAAATAAATAAGTAAAAGTATGTCCCGATTGTATGCCTACTGCATCCTAACTCGATTATTTTTATGGTCAGACGTAGTTGGTAGAAAAGAAAAAAAGAAAGAGTATGTGATTTGGAACGCAGGGCTGATTTTAAATTATGCCTGTGAAGGAAATAATGAAAAACATAATTGGAAAGTGGCAGTAACGTCTGCGTTCCCCACAGACAGTGAACTCACGCAGGTTCCAGTCAGAGATAGTGTCATCATCATCATCCATATCATCATCATCATCCTCCTCTTCCTCGATGCCGTCGCCCTCGTGTTGCTGGGCAACGGTGCGCGAGCGATGGAAGCGCGGCCTGATGTCCTGCTCATTGTCTGGGATGGCTTCGTCCTCCTCACAGTCTCCCTGAAGACAGACAGACAGACAGACAGACAGACAGACAGACAGACAAGACAGGCGGGATGAAAACAGAAAACGTGTATATATTGTGACTATGTTATATTTAAAGGCGCTATAAGGAACTTTTAAATATTTCTGAAACAGTCTCATTTTCCCTCCGATGATCACAAATTATATGTAACAGCAAACGAGACCATCAGTGCAAAGAATGCTATTTTTATAAGGTTTTTCTTAATGCCTTTGTCATGGGTACACTCACCCAGGAACTACAGCTGGCGTAGTAAAAAAAAACACTACCGCTTTTGTCCAAAAGGGGGTGCAAGAATGAACACAAACCGAAAGTTCCTCGGAGCACCTTTAAATGTGTAAAACTCACACAAGTCACACAAACCACTTTATTGAACTGTATGTCAGCCGGTGAGCTATGGGGTCCATTTCATGGTCTAGTCTACCAGCCTACGGCCACAAATATCAGACTGCTACACAAACTGACCTTGAGCAAGATGATGTCAATCTCTGAGTACTTCATCCCGTTGACAAGCACCGGAGTGAGCCTGGAGAGAGGGGAGTCAAGAGAGGGAAAATATTATGAGAACATAGGCCAAGGCTAGGTCAAAGCCCCACAAGCCGTCCCTCACATAAGGTGCCTGCTGTGGGCACAGTTAACGGTGACAGAGGGGGGAGGGAGGTGGGGGGTGACAGATGTTACAGCTGAGATCCACGGCCATGGCTCTTAATCAACCTGTAGTCCTGAGGTGAGGAGGAAGAAAATCATCCCAGTTGCACCACAAGGTCTGAACTAAACTTACTGCCAAGGTTGCTATCAATCACACAGCTTTCAATATTAGCATTGGAGTGTCAGTCTGTGTTATGGTTTGGACAAGTGTGTGTGTGTGTGTGTTGTGTGTGTGTGTGTGTGTGTGTGTGTGTGTGTGTGTGTGTGTGTGTGTGTGTGGTGTGTGTGTGTGTGTGTGTGTGTACAGTACTTGCACATGTATCTTTGTGAAGACCAGTTTTAGCTTTTAACCATCGGCGTGAGGAAATCTTTCAGAAAGTAAGGACATTTTGCCTGGACAGTTGGGCATTTAGTTTGAGGGTTAGGGTAAGGGCTTGGAATGCATTATGTCAATATGTGTCCTCACAAAGATAGAAGTACAAGAATGTGTGTGTGTGCGTGTGCGTGGCGTGTGTGTGTGTGTGTGTGTGTCGTGTGTGTGTGTGTGTGTGTGTGGTGTGTGTGCGTGTGTGTCCTTACTGGGCGAGGTGTCCACCCAGCACCTCCTTACAGACGGGCTGCTCTGCCAGAGTGAGCCAGAACTCACAGGCCTCCAGGCAACGTTCTCATCTTGGTCCTGAGTCCTCAGGAGCATGTACTGAGATGAGAGGAAATTAAACAAATATTTTATTATTTTTATACTTTATGCTTTTCATTTACAACTAATGAATATTTCATTTATACATTTATATTCAATTAATTGTCTGTAACTTGAAAGATATAAACATTTAAAAAAATATGTCAGGAATATATTTAAGAGGCTATCCCACGCTTAAAGCCCCTTGCTTAGGCATAGCAGATTTACTTCTTGATGCACCAAATAAGTCTCCCTTGCAGTTAGAAAAACTTATATCGTTTATTTCCACTTCAATATTTAACTCAGTACAAAACCAAAGTCTCTAACTGCTGTGATAAGTTGTATGCGGTTGTATGCCCTGTGTAGTTGGCTCTGACATATATACAAGTTGAGTTTAATAGCTAATAATCGTAGTTGTTTCCATCATAGACCCTGGTCCCCCTCACCTCTATGATGTTGTGCATGTGTGGCAGCAGGCGATCCAGACGCACTTCCAGCAGCATGACTAGAGCTCTGCACACGTTCTTCCTCACCTCTGGTTCCTCGTCTGTCGCCAGGGCAAACAGGTTCTAGAACGGACGGAAGTCACAAGGGTCAAATGGCTTTTCTTTGCACTGTGTTGAACAACAACAACAAATACAAATAGTACCAATAGTAATTGTATTGCAGTAAAATGCAAAATGTAAAAGTTGTAGCACAAACATAAATTGGGTTGGATTAAATACAGTATATCAGTATATCACATTATAGTCCCTTGTAATACGGTTTCTGAATGTACAGTACGTAGTATTTTGCTGAAGGTTTTGTGGCAACTTCTAAATTTCCCTGTGGTATTATAGCAGTCTGCAGTACTTCAGTCGCTTGCCTCTTTATCACTGCTTGTCATTTTAAGGATACTTTAAGGTATTTTGTAACAATTTAATTTACAAATGTTACCCTCCAGGAAACATATCAGGCTACAGCATTTTACTTTAAGTTATTATTCTGTATCTCTCCTTCCTAGCGCTAAATATGAGAAGCACATTCAACAATAGAATCAACACAGGCCATCAAGAGGACGACATAAAATCTATAGTAAAAAAATCAGGACTTGAACTATGGGTTTATCAAATAAAAACATGATTTTGTGCTTCACAGGGGCATACAATACATCAAGATTAGACATTAGAAATTGCATTTAAGAGATTGAAAAAAACTAAGAAAATACATCAAGATTCAAGATTAGACATGAAACATTTAGACAGCGATGTAGAATGGCTGCAATGAAACTGACGTGACTGGTAATATAGTTATTTTCTATAAAGCCTATTTTACTTAATTACTCTTTCATCGTTTCAAACTAATTTTCAAAAATATTGGGGAATCTGTATTCACAAAACCAAATAGAATGCATTTCGGACTGAAGTCTCTTTCCCCAAATTCGATCCCATTCTTGTACGCTAAATGGATTTGGAAGCTGAGATTTAAACCATGGACAACTATGTGTGTGTGTGTGTGTATGTGTTTATGTGTGTTTATGTGTGTGTGTGTTTTTGCAGTGAGACTTGCCTCTATGAAAGGGTCGATGTGCAGCATGAGGGCCTGAGTCCTGCTGATGATGAACTGATTGACGCAGGCGATGGCATGGGACCTGCAACACAGACAAACACACAGTGATTTAGAGCCACACAGGCGTTCTCTCCTCACATGTCACAATGCTATGAAAGCAGCCCCTGTCTTCTCCCTTACTGATTCAACCAACAGAAAATGAGCAACTCTTGTATTTTATCAATAGGTTGCATACAGTAGAAGTACAACGAGAGTGTGTGTGTGTGTGTGTGTGTGTGTGTGTGTTCTACTTTACTGATTCAACTTTTGCAACTTTTGTATTGTATGAATAGGCCTACTGCTGCATAACGAAAAAACTGAGACCATACACTGTAAATGATACAGACTTGTAATCCGTTTTGTAAGTATACTGTACGTGTGTGTATAAATAGCTTTGTTGCTTAAGCGTACCCACTCGTACATGATTAATTTATGAGTTTAGATATATTCTAAGATAAGATAAAAATGCTCTACAGGCTCATAGGAGTGGGCAGAGCGGGGGGCGAAAATATGAATGACCTATTTTTTTCCACTCAAGATTTAATAGGTTATATTTTTCATAGTTTCTGTGACAGGTGTTATTAATATCATATATCTAAAAGGAATTCATGAACACTTTCATTTCAATGCCATTCAGTAGATATTCTAACCCAGTGATGTAGTCGTAACAGATTGACTATTTGGAAATTAAAGGTGCTACGAGGAACTTTTAAATATTTCTGTAAGAGTCAGTACATGTAACAGCAAAACGAGACCATCAGTGCAAAGAATGCTTTTGTTAAATATTTTTCTTAATGCCTTTGTCATGGGTACGCTCACCACAGAACAACAGCTGCCGTTGTAAAAAAACACTACAGCTTTCGTCCAAAGGTGGTGCAAGAATTCCCACAAACTGAAAGTTCCTCAGAGCACCTTTAATATGGGCACGATTGGATGTTACCGTTATAGTCAATAAAAATGTTAAGTGTTCAAAGAATACTTGACTTGATATACCTGATCTTGGGACTGTTGTGCTTGAAGAACTGCAGGAACTTTGGGATCATGATGTTGAGAGGGCGATCCAACATGTCACTGTCCAGGATCTCAGCTGAATCCTCACAGATCTTCTGCAGAGCTCCAAACGCTCCCTGGAGGGAATAAGGGAAAAGCAAAATATGTTAGGATGAGTATATGATGTCAGGACAAATTCTTAGATTTCATAACTCTGTGATTCTTACAGGCATTTAAGGTAAGTTACACCCTTAATGGGATACTGTCTAGTAATAATGATACGCCTAATTGAAAATAGACTCCATTTATATAGCACTTTTCCCTGTTTTGTCACAGACCCAAAGCGCTTTACGTTGTTTTTTGACACATTCACCAAATCACACACACATTCATACACCGATAGCAGCAGCTACCATGCAGGGTGCAAGCTAACCATCGGAGCAATTTAGGGTTCAGTGTCTCTTTGCCCAGGGACACTTGGACATGCGGTGGGTAGACGGGGGATCGAACCACCAACCCTGCACTCCAGAGGACCACCGCCATACCCACTTCGCCCTAAACAATAAAGGTTTTGTTACATAATAGGAATTCATCTTTATGCTCAACCCTCCCCCAACCTCAATGCAGGTTAGACTGCAGCTATACAGTCGTGAGCTTGAAGAAGTGGATTTGGGATTTCTGTTCATGCTGCTTTCTTTGATATGAACATCTCACAATATTGCTGATATGATACGCTCATATTTCATTGGCTCTGGGGTGAGCTACTGTAATATCCTCTGTGTGTTTGCATAACAATGAGTCATATACTGTAGAGAGGATCGTGCTCCAGAATTTCTGCACGTTGTGAGCGCTCCCAAAAAAAATGTGTGCATCCATGATTTACAATAGGATCCATCCACTTCTGCTCTAATAACCTTCAAAACAGTTGCCAAGCAAAGACACACACACACACACACGACACACACACACACACACACACACACACACACACACACACACACACACACACACACACACACACACACACACACACACACACACACACACACACACACACACACACACACACACACACACACACACACACACACACATCTCTCTGGCATCCCTTTGTTAATACTAGGCTGCTCGACTGACTGTTAGAGGCATGATCCCAGTATGCTACAGACTTGAGCGTCTCTCACTAAAAAAAAAAAAATGCAGCAGCACTGACACAGACACAACGCGGCTGTCTGAAATGTGTTTCCATGGCAACAGCTCCTTTGAGATGACGGATACAGTAATGGTCTTTAAAAAATATGGAGGAAAAAACGGGGGGGGGTGGGGGGGGGGGCAGAAGGGGGGTAGACCGAGAGTGTGTCAAGGTCACAGGCACAAATCAAGTCATTTTACCCTCATCGGTAACAACATATTAAATCAATTTCACCTTGTGGGTTTAGTGTTAAATGAACAATAAAGTGGTGGTGGATGCTTTTTTAAGGGTGACGTAAAGAAAATGACTACATTGAAGTGACAGATTGAAGCAGACATTAAAATGTGAGTATAAGACCAGCAGGTGATTTATTAAGCTGGAGAGTACACTACAGAATTTAAAATACGTCACCCTGGACACGAATGGTGCCAGAAATAGCGGAAATTGTGGAAAAATAAGGTGCAATGATTAACTGAAATTGATTCACTATTATGCGTTGATTTGATCCAGTATTTCTGTACCTATGTTACATTACATTAAATTACATGTCATTCAGCAGACGCTTTTATCCAAAGCGACTTACAACTGGAGCACACATTCATACATCGATAGCAGCAGCTACCACGCAGGGTGCAAGCTAACTATCAGGAGCAGTTTAGGGTTCAGTGTCTTGCTCAGGGACACTTGGACACGTGGCGGGGAGACGGGGGATCGAACCACCGACCCTATGGTTGCGGGTCCACAAAAATAAGCCATTAACGGAAGATGACACCCACTATGAACGTCATTTTCACTATTGTCTGATATCAGGAAATTCACATTAATAAACATGAGTTGCTGCCCTGCTGTAGCAGTAGTAAAACATGATGTCATATTTGAGCTCTGCAATCACTAATAAACTGAAACGTATCTCCATTAGAACCTATGTCATGTGAAAATGTGCAAAGCGGGACACAGGAGTGAGTGAGTGAGTGCTCCCTCAGTGTGTGCCAGTGTGTCAACAGAGAAGGATAAAAGAAATGGGAGTGGCTTAACAAGCATTCCAGTGACGCCGAGGCTTCCAAAGTGTAATTCTCTCTATGCAAGCCTCCTGCTATGGAAGGTCAATCACGTCAGCCATGCAGAATATGACAGCCAGGCCCGGGCCAGGGACAAGAGAGAAAGGGGGTGGGGTGGGGTGTATGTATTTCGTCAACTAAACAGCTACTTCAGTGTCCTGCTCTTGGAAATATTTACACACAAAATGAACACTCGAGGTACAAATGAGCGCGGAGGCTGACAAAGCATTAGCACACACATGACCGTTGGACTTCAACTTGACCCTCGCAACAACTTTTCCCAACCGCCATTTTTTTTTAAACAGTAAAAACTGCTGTCAGGCAAAACCTATATAAAGCCATGCACCAGTGTTACACTTGGCATCCAGCACACCTGCTCGGGTCTATTTATAGCGCGTGTAGAGAGGGGTACAGTGTGCTATGCTCAAGGGGCTCTTCCTACGAATGCTGCTCAAGACATGACAGGACCAATTGCACGGTCGCAACTCCTGCAGTTACTGAGGGATGATTTATTTTTTATTTTTTACACAAGATATTGAAATAGCCCAACTTAAAGCCCTTGTAAACCCAAATCCACAAAACGTTCTAACTATGTAATATGGGGAGTTAGTTGCATGATAGTAAAGCATCTGAAAAGAGTTAGGGATATCTATAAATCCAAATGAAAAAATATATATTGTCATTTAACTTTGATAATCTTTACTGTAGGAATTTGGTTTAGATGAGGCGGGGTATGCTCTGGTTCTTTTCACACAATAAGTATTTTGAATCTCTGCCCGAACATTCTATAAAAACAATGACTGTTGCCATGGGGACTGTTTGATACGGCCACACCCAAACAGTACTGTCAAAACGGTCTCTTTTTAACCACGTTTTATAATATTTACGAAAAAAAAAATTCAATAAGATTTTTGTAAAAGCTCATTGAGACACCCACCTTTTGATATAACATTAAGATTTTTACCATTTTAGAGCAGCTTTCCAGGGGCTTTAAGACAACACATTACTGTGGACTAACAGCTAAACACCCTTATTAAACCATGTATGGAACCCGACATTAGCTCAACATGGGACTGCTGCTGTGCACTCAGAGTGAGGATGGTTCGCTAACAGAGTGATAGGGATCATCTTTCATAGATATATATACTGTAAATTCATAAGGCACCGTACGTGTAAAGTGATCAAACGGCCCCCGATGCAAACATGTATTCACACGTTTGTCATCGCTTCCCTTACAATGTGCACACACAGCTCCCAAACTGTACACTGTGTGCAGGCAGCCATTAAAAAAAATATTCCCAAAATAAAAATCAAAGTGCGGTGGGAGTTATTTATGGGTCTCTAAGGCAACAGTAAGTGGCACCCCATTGATATTTGCTCTCTAGTGCGTTTACGAGGTCTGTTGTGACGTAGACAGTATTAATCATTTGCAGACACTACAATCATTTGGACTCTTCTGAATCAAACATAATAAAATTAAATGTATGCAAAAAAATTATAAAATAGTACTTATTTTCCTCTACAAATTACATGAAGTCTTTTAAAGGTGCACTATGTAATTTTGGGGTGTCAGAGAAGTGAACATTTTCTAAGGTATATTCTCATTGCATTTCCGATTCGGTGCACCAATCTATTGAGAACCTACAAAGCTCTTTTAACACCCTGCAGGACTGTCTAGTGGACCTCAGGCTTGTTCTTAATACAGACAAAACCAAATATATGTGTTTCTCCAGAGCAAGAACTACAAATTTTAATGATTTTAATTTGTATACAAAGAATGGATTTTTAATTGAAAGAGTCACAGAGTATAAATATCTCGGCATCTGGTTAGATGATAAACTCACTTTTCATTTTCATATAAATAATCTTGTTTGTCGACTACGACAAAAAATTGGCTATTTTTATAGGAATAAAACCACCTTCCCCTTATTTAGTAGGAAAAGGATTATTGAGGCAGTTTTCATGTCTGTCCTTGATTACGGTGATGTGGTCTACCGGCATGCATCACATTCATGCCTTAAACTCCTGGACTCTGTTTTTCACTCTGCTTTAAGGTTCATTACAGGAGATGCTTATGACACACACCATTGTCTCTTATATGAAAAGGTTGGGTGGTCCTCCCTTAAAGAGAGACGTGACACACATTGGCACATTTTTATTTACAAAGCCTTGACTGGGAAGCTTCCTCGTTACTTAACAGAAATGCTGCACATTTCAGATGGGCTTTATCAGACCCGCTCCACTGACATGCTTATGCTTTATGTCCCACAAGCCCGGTCTGAGCTGGGAAAGACAGCTTTTAGCTTCAGTGCCCCCGACTCCTGGAACAACTTACAGCTAAAAATTAAACTAAATACATTCATATCCTTTGGCCAATTTAAACAGACTATCTTGGATCTGCCAAACTCTACTTGTAACTGTTTTAATTAGACTATATTTTACTTTGTTCCTTTTAATTGCTGCCACTCTTCACCACCTTGTACATGTTTTAAATGTTTTTTTGTTGTGTATTTGATGTATTTGCACTGAATATTTTGTATGTATTGTTTTGAATTTGTTTTGACTCGACGTCATTGTAAATGAGGGTCACCCCTCAATTGGTCTCTCGAGGATAAATAAAGGTTAAATGAAAAATGAAAATAACTGAATTGACAAACTTTCCTCACAGAGAAAAATTGGATCCCTGTAACACTGTTTGCAGTTAGAAAGCTTCCTGAAAAGTTACTGTTTCACTGTTGTTGTATACAGCAGCAGGGCCCACAGTTTGGTTTACAAACATATTCTGGTCTAGATTTATGATGATATTATAATTCGATACTAAGAATAACATGTAGAGTAAACATGTTTTGCAAACTAACTGCAGGCTGTGCAAACGTAAACAAATCCCCCTCCTCTAAAACTGCATAATGCGCCTTTAAATGATATGAAGCCAAAGTCTAACATGCAAGCATAAGACAACCCACTCTCATGTATACACAAAAGGGCAGACAACAGTGACTCATTGCCCTTTTAAATCAAAATGGCCACCTCTTAAATCAATGTCTAAGTGGCATTATTTGCCAATAACGCTGTTCGGAAAATCCATCATATCCATTTAAACTGAAGGGCATACGGCCACACTGGTGGTGCCTCTGTCGGGCTGTAAAAGTATTAAAAACATTAATAGAAACACCATAGAACATATCTATTGCAGTGCAGGATAGCTTTGCACCACCAAAACAGCACACATAAACATGATGACGAATAGGCAAACATACTAAAAGAGAGAGATATATATAGAGATATATTTTGCACTTTTTACTACACGGCTAGAAGAGACTTTTTTCTCTCCATCCGCCTTCACCAGTTCAACCATCTTCAACATCAAGAGGGCTGAGGAGCTTTCCAGCCCTTCCAAGCTGCTTGTCAAAATCATAGTGAGTCAGATGAGGAGGAGTTTGTTGGCTTTTTAAGCCCTGTACACAAGACACACACACACACACACACACACACACACACCACACACACACACACACACACACCCACACACACACACACCCACACACACCCACACACACACACACACACACATACAGTACAAGATCCTCTGCAGTAAATAGCTGACCTAAATCCCCCGCTTCTGAACGAGCTTAATAAGAGAGGGGTTAACAGAGTTGCAAAAGAGAGAGAGAGACATTTCTTGTGTCATACCTTCTTCTTTGAATTTCATCTGAAAATCATGTGAACATTCTAGGTGTTATGTGCGATGAGTTAAGCCTGTCAGGATACATTTGAGATGCCCTTCTTGTTCAACACAGCTGAATTTAGCCGGGACAGTTTCACATGCTAGTTAATTTGTTGCTTGCTCTCCAATGTAATGTATCCGGCCTTTAGTGGCCTATAGTGGGGCTGACGTTACGGGGCGCATGCTGAGCTGACAAGCATATCAACGACCGGGGAAGCATATCAACGACCGGAGGGCAGTTTATGAGCCTCAGAATGGGTGCGGCCCCCCCATCACACAGATCGAATGATCAGACATCCACTCTCAGGCTACTGTAGAGTCATTATTGTGGTTGCAGCAATGGGAACATTTGTCCACTGTTTCAATGTAACTGTAGAAGAGATACAACCATTAAGTGGGCCTACTGATGACAGCGAGCAATTATTATACTGTAGATGCAATCAAGAATTCTGGAATATTTCAAAATGTAATATATTTATTTAAAGGTGCTATGAGGATTTTTTGTATATCTATGAAAGAGTCTATTTTTTCCTTTGATGATCATGAATGACATGTAACGGCAAACAAGACCATCAGTGCAAAGAATGCTATTTTGTATATAATATTTCTTAATGCCTTTGTCATGGCTGGGTACGCTCACACAGAAAAACAAGCAGGCGTAGTAAAAACACTACCGCTTTTGTCCAAAGGGGGTGCAAGAATGAACACAAACTGAAAGTTCCTCAGAGCATATTTAATATGTGTTATGTTTATTTGCATAGGGACAAGTGTGTAGCAGTGCCACACACCACACAACATGTATAGCCCTAAGCTAATTTGCTATGCCTGTCCCTAGCTGAGCCTTTGATAAAGGACTAAACAATACAGTGATAAGAACCGCAAAAAAAAAAAAATCAACATATCTTTTAAAATATAAAGAATTGGTTGGACTAGAGAGAAAAGAAACCGCTTGCATTCTAAGACAAACAACAACACTGTGCTGTTTAAACGCAGATGTACACGACGTCGTTATAAAAGCCATTCCGGGTGACCTGTGTGACAAGCCAAGTTAGAGAATGGGGTCATAGTGGATTTCTGGTGGAAAAAGGGAAAATAAAATAATCCGTAGTCGGTTGGTGGCTTCCTCTCCAGCTGTGAGGATGCCTTTAGCTCAGCTGGCCGGCCGGATGTGCTCCAGATGCTGCTTAATGAGCTCACCCAACTCTCTCTCTCTCTCTCTCTCTATCTCTCTCTCTCTCTCTCTCTCTTTGCTTTAGACAATTAATTCATTAATAAATAAATAAACAAACAGACAGACACGCAGCCCTCGGTGTGTGTGTCTAGACATGATGCTACAGCATATTATGAACACAACTCTGCACACACCTAATCTGTCTGTTTCTCTCTCTCTCTCCCTCTCACAGAAACACACACGCAGCGGTAACAACAAAAAAGCTGTTCACAAAACCAAATGTAACAGTCCCACTTCTGTCTGTCTGTCTGTCTGTCTGTCTGTCTGTCTGTCAGTCTGTCTCTCACGGAAACTCACACGCAACCGCAACAAAAAATACAAATGTAAAGGCCCACTTCTGATGAGCTGATTGTGCAGTAAGTAAATCAAGAGAAGAATTAAGAATCACTTCATAATGTTTAAGAATCCAAATCTATCACAACCGCCCAATAATGCAAACATGAAATGACCAGAATAACCAAATAAAAACCAAGTGTCCCTAAATCCCTAAACTGCCATATAGAGACTGATTTGCAAGTCCAACTGTAATACTATGTTTGGGTCTTATGCTTTAAAATTAATCTGTTTGAGGACGGGCGACATCATAGTATGTCAAACATGTTTAATATTAGGATTTCAAATTTCAGTGTGGACCAATCCTGAAATAAATGCATCCAGTTTTGAATTATGTTTCAGTTGCTTGCGTATTGCTCTCTTTGCATGTCAACTTGTCAAATGTCTCAGTCCAACACTAATGCCTGCCTATATATGTTGTCGTCAACATAGGCAAAATAAAATGACCACATACTGTAAGCCCAAAATGATTAGCAGAAAATCAGCTCCCACATGGTAAATGGTAAAAGGACTCCACTTATAAAGCTCCTTTCCCTGTTTTTTTCACAGACTCAAAGCGCTTTACATTGTTGTGTACACATTCACCCAATCACACACACATTCATCCACCGATAACAGCAGCAGCTACCACGCAGGGTGCAAGCTAACTATCGGGAGCAATTTAGGGTTCAGTGTCTCTTTGCCCAGGGACACTTGGACATGTGGCGGGGGAGACGGGGGATCGAACCACCAACCCTGCAGCAACCCAGTGGACGACCGCCCTACACACTTCGCCACAGGCATAGTTATCCCAGCTTACACTGCCTGCATTGGTCATCCTCACCTCACATGTGTTGTAGTCTTCAGAGTCAAGCAGCTGGCACAGTTTAGGCAGAAGCTCCGGCCAGTTCTGCAGCTCTCCCTTGGAGGCAATGGTGGTGATGAGGATACCTGGAAAAGGGGAAAAGGACGCTTTGCTATTAGTTACAGTGGGGGTGAAAAAATATATATACCAAGGATTAAAAAACACACACACGCACACACATGCACACACACACACACACACACACACAAAACACACAAACACACAAACACACACTCTCTGCTTTCAAAACATAAACAAGAATCAATCGGAATTCAAACGTCAAAATACCCATTTCATTTATAGGGATATGATCCATAAAAGTATTAGGTTAACATTTTGACAAAAACAAAATACAATTTATTTAATGCAGCAAATAAATAGCTTGAAGTGTGGTTGGTGTGTAGCGTGGCAGCTAAGGATGCATGTTTTCAGCGTTTGTTATTCACACATAAAAGTCGGCAATAACAAGAGGCAGTAAATTGGAAGCAGATTGAAAACAACCGTGACTCATGGGTAGATATGTATCGTTTGACTGAGAGAGTAGAATATTAAAAACTGGCCCTTAACAATGCTGCTACTGAGTATGTGCTAATGAGGCCGTACAAATGCAACTTCAAAGATGCTGTGTTCAATGCCCTGCTGATATAATAATAAATTATAAATTATTATCCATCCATACGTTACACAATCAGTGGTCTATCCTGCAAAGAGATACATTATACAGTATGTGATGTATTTCAACTGGACACTTTCATCCCAAGAGTCATGTTACATAAAACGATATGTGATTAATATTGGATGTCTCATAGCCAGCCTCAAGTTATTTCACAATTAGGCGTAGTAATTGATCTTATTTTACTAGTACATTTGTTAGAAGTAAAGTACATGCTTTGTTTATTTCTCCTACAACTACTACCACATTTTGAAATTCCCCAAATAATCAAAATCTTAAACTGAAAGTCTCACGAAAAATTGCTTTTATCAGTATTGGGACAAGGGATTTTTCTTATGTTGTTCAAATTGAACAAGCTGATGAGCGATTCTTTAATGCAGCATCTTTAAAAAGCAAGCCATACAACACATACACAGCGAAACCAAGTTATCCACAGAGAAATGCACACACACACACACACACACACACTCACTCACCCACGGTGGCCCGGATGAGAGGAGATGAGTCCCCGATGTTTTGGAGACACTCGCTCTTGATGAAATCAGAGACTCCATTAGGGAAGTTCTGATAGTGGGCTTTCACATTGTTCTTCAGTATCAGCCCACTCAGCGAGCGCGTCGGCTCGTCTATGGTGGGTGGGGAGAAGAAAAGACAGACAGATTAGCGGTTCAATAACACTATTAAGATGAGCAGCACGTACAGTAGACTGCTAGAAATAAGACAAAAGGATTATGCAAAGGTGGAGTCAGCAATCTGTTGAACTCTTCTTGTTGTCAAAATACATATAACATACTATGTTGGTTTGCACTGTACATATGTTGGTTTGCACTGTACATATGTTGGTTTGCACTGTACATATGTTGGTTTGCACTGTCTTGTCCTGTCTTGCACCTGTCCTATTGTAAACTCCACTGTACCAAATCAAATTCCATACATGTTCACATGTCATGGCAAATAAAGTCTTCTGAATCTGAATCTGAATCTGAATCTGAAAATCAATTTTTGTCTAAATCAGTGAGTGAATATCTCCTCACCATCCACTACCTGTCTGTATTGTGTGTGGTGTCTGTTTAAAATATCTGGTGTTAGTACATAGCTTAGGCTCTGTAAACAGGGATGTTGCTAGCTACGGTGCCCCCCCCCCCCCCCCTTTGTTTACATACCCTTTGTCTACACACTTGTTTACAGAGGCTGTGTATTAACACACACAGTACAGACATGTAGCTGATTGTGAGGACACTGATTTTGACGAAAAAGTGATTTTGGCAACAAGCGTTCTCCAGAATCACTGAGTGCACTTTAAGAAGTCTTAAAAGGTTGGTCATTTGGTGTTTAATTTGCTGAGAGGATCTTATTGCCTTCAGATTATTTATTCATTCAACCGAGCAAAGTGCTTTAACTTGGGAAATGCCAACTGAAATGCTGAAATGATGGGAACAGCAACAAGAACAATTTGTATGTGGTGGTGATTGACGATTTATTTTCAAAAATATTTATGTCTTCAGGCTTGTGTGAACCAAAAGCAATGTTGCTGCAACAGCATCTTAAAATGTCCTAACACCACTTAACATTTCGGTCATCTTCTGTGCTACGTTCAAGTCAAGCCAAGAGTGGACGTGGTGCCAGGAATTAGGTTTAAAATTAGAGTGACCCATATTGTGAGCACCACATCATCCGTGGCAGAGATGCCATCGGGTCACCTGAGTGAGTCCTGGCCTGAGCCGGGCCTGTCACCGCCGGGGCTGTTATGTTCCAAAAAAAAAATGGACCCTCGTACCATTCCACTACTATCAGATGATCCAGGAATATGGTACTACAGATAGGACAAAAACCCACACACTCAAACAGACAGACTGACAGTTAGTGAGCTGCTTACCTTCCGATTTTAACTTGGTCAAGACGAATATCAAATAGTTGTTAAAGTCCGGGAACTGGTTGAGCTGCTCGAGTCTCTAGGGAGGAAGGTTGGTTGAGGAAGACAAGGTGCTAACGGTGGCTACGTAGAGAATGTTACAAAAAAAAACAGGCTGGGAGCATATTTTGCACCCGTGGTAAAAGTTTTAATGATTGAACGGGTCAATAATGTGGTCAAGTGGTGGGCGTAATGTAGCAGGATAACGACGCGTGTGTGTGTGTGTGTGTGGTCTTGTGTGTGTCTGTTGTGTGTGTGTGTGTGTGTGTGTGTGTGTGTGTGTGTGTGTGTGTGTGTGTGTGTGTGTGTGTGTGTGTGTGTGTGTGTGTGTGTGTGTGTGTGTGTGTGTGTGTGTGTGTGTGTGTGTGTGTGTGTGTGTGTGTGTGTGTGTGTGTGTTTTGTGTGTGTGTGTGAGAAAGAGAGAGAGAGATGGGACTTTGTGCAGGTTTCCATGGGGGTCACAGATATGTCATAATGACGTATTGACGTTACTCAAACAGTGTCTGTACGTAGACACAGGAGCAGATGGTGTGTTTAAGGGCTATAGCGGCCTGGCCCGTCTGTGGGTTAATGATGCGGTGCATGGTTACATAAGGGAGTCATTTAGGAGCAGCATGCAACAGGATAGAAAACATAAGGGCCAGCAGCATGGTGGTGCAGGAGGCAGGGGATAACAAACGCTGTCAATAATGGTTCCGTAATGTGCAAAAGCCAGCGGTGACATTTTTGACATTTTGTAATTGACAACAGTTCACTGAAGAGTCAATAGGACAGATTTTATAATGTGCCTTAAATGTTACATAGCTGTAATTACTGTTATTATGTGTAATGAATTGGGATTATAATTGTAATCCAAATATTCTCTGATTCTTTCCCTTGTTGTCAGTGTCCTGCCATGACAGAATTATACATTTTTAGATGTCGGCGCATTTATGAAAAACAGTGATTTAATGCTTATATATTGTGGTTTTTTTTTATATATTTTTTTTACATTTAGAGATTGAAGTCATTTTAAGATGCAGACAGACAGACAGACACTGGACCCAAGATGCATCACGGGACAATTTTTCAATTATCATTATTAATGCCACATATCTAATACCACATAACGTGAACTCGACAACCGTCTGTTTGCTTTTGCAAAAATACAATTTTCTGACACTACAAATGCAAAAACAATTTGATCGTATTACTCGTCTGTAAAATGAATTATTATGTTTAAGCTCATTAATAACGAAGCACTTTGCACACAGTGTGTTTAGTAGAGAAGGTTTTAGATGACACACACACACCACACACACACACACACACACACACACACACACACACACACACACACACACACACACACACACACACACACACACACACACACACACACACACACACACACACACACACACACACACACACACACACACACACACACAAAGGAGCGTTGCATGATAACGTTAACTTAATTATCATGGAGGCAATTAAATGCCGGATGCAACCTGGTGTTATAAACCAGTATCTAATGTTATAAATAAGAAGATTATTATAATGACATTGAGCTCGGCACGACACGGTACGGCCCGCTTTGCTGATAGCAAGTAGAGCTTGTATATTGTATCGTTTGTTAGGGACAAAAAGCAGCAAGCAAGCAGTCAGTCAGTCAGTCGGTCGGTCGGTCAGCACCTGCGTACCTGCGTTATAACGGTGACCACCTCGGCTAGTGTTAGCCATCGCTAGCCTGTTGAGTGTCTATGAATGTGACTGCAATTATTAAACGCTGTCAAGTCATGTGTTTAAATGTCTGTCTTTAGAGCACAATATAGGATACTTGCTGGACGGATCTCTGAGTGGACGTATCGGGCGACTGAGACTCTTTCAGCAGCTGTAATATCTGTTGAAGTCCTAGCTCGTCTGGCTTCCACTCACACTCCATCTTGCTCCGCTGCAGATAAAGAAAATAACACACACGAAGGGATTTGTTATCTAATGCGTAGCCCTTGAGACACAACAACGGCACGTAAGCGTCACATTATCCGGACACAATAGCTTATTTTACACACAAAAGGATATTTTTATTTATTTAATGTATCAATTTTATTTGTTACCTGTTTTGACTTAGCCGACGTACGCGAGTGAAGCTGCCTCTCTGTTGAAATGTGTCCGTCTGTCTGTTAAGGCAGGCACATCCGTTTTCGCAACAAGCTGAAAAAGCTGCGGGCCATGCAGAGCTCGCGACGCATATATCTGTCTGGCTCGTCAGCTGACGCACGCGGGCACGCGCGGTCCTAGTGCCAGTCGAATCGCAGCCAAACATGTTCACAAATCAGCGTACTGCTTTTGTTAGCTGACACCATAGATAGTATATAACACCTACACCTCCAAGGTTTTTCTGACATTATGCGCACTCTCAAACTAAATTTTCTTTTTCTGAAAAAGAGTAGACGAGTGAGAGACAAGGGGAAAGGGTTCAGGATTAAAAATTAGCATACTTCTGATAGCCCCTGAAGGCAGCGCAGGTCGCCCGAACGCCTCGTGATGTCACTGTTATTTTATAATGTGAATAAAGGGGAAACAGTGACATCTAGCGGCGGCCTGTGGTAATCAATTAATAGAAATGTGCAGGATTTTCACACAATAGATGATTTTAAATAATTCACTAAAGACAGTGAGTAGCCTAAACAACATCCAGCAGCTAGACCTCCTCATTATACAATAAGAACAAGTTGATTAATATGTATTTGCCAGCTATGTGTTGCTACACATGAAAGGAATTTGACTCCAGTTTAAATCTCAATGACAGACTGTTCAAAGAACAATGTACAAAAATATATAAATAGACATATAGTCAAGGACAACAAAGCTAAACAAAGATAGGAATCTATCGATCTATCTATCTATCTATCTATCTATCTATCTATCTATCTATCTATCTATCTATCTATCTATCTATCTATCTATCTATCTATCTATCTATCTATCTATCTATCTATCTATCTATCTATCTATCTATCTATCATCTATCTATCTATCTATCTATCTATCTATCTATCTATCTATCTATCTATCTATCTATCTATCTATCTATCTATCTATCTATCTATCTATCTATCTATCTATCTATCTATCTATCTATCTATCTATCTATCTATCTATCTATCTATCTATCTATCTGGTGTTGGCGGGTTCCCAACACTAGGGGGCAGTATGCGGCAGAAATGCGACTGATCTGCTGTGAACGTCAGATGAAGAAGTCAGTAGCAGGTTCAGTGCGCTGCTGCCTCACAGCGTACAGAGCAACATCCCAGTGAACTAGTCTGCCTGTCTGTGTACAATACAAGTGTTTTCTTTCGTACCATAACCTACTAACGTGTCGTTGTTGCCGCTACAATTCCAGCCAGTTTGGATATTTCTTTCCCACAAGGACTGCTAGCATAAAAGGAGCCCGAGAAGACGCGCGAGACTTGGGAGTTTTTGTTTAATTTATTTTTATTTTATTTTATTTTGGACAAACAATCCCATTTTGCTGTGCTTGCTTTAGCCCTTTGCCAAGCGAGTTATATTCCACGTCCAGAGGAAAGATGAGCTTTCTCTTGTAAGTATTAATTGTGTCAAGAATGCTTATTAATTTGCCTTGTCACTAACCTTTTTTATTCGGAAAATATATCTGCGGCTTTAGCATTGCATAGACAGCTGGCTAGCGATAGCACAATACGGGCTACGACTATTTCCTGCAGTCACCTTCGCATTGCTGCCTTCAGTACATTTTTATATTGTAACAATTAACATCGGCAGCTATAGTAGGTTATTTGTAAATCAAAAACGCTGCCAAAAGTGTTCTGCCTTTTAACTTTGACATACATAGTGTCGTTTTTAACAGATACGTTGAGTTGTCTGGCTTGGATATTTGCTGGTGTGAACACTTTGTTGCCACGGGCTTATCCAGACCCAATATGACAGTTTGAACAAATCAATATTAACCAATCATTTTTATCAGAGTAACACGCCTGTGTCGTCAATATTTAGTTAGTATGAACACATCTTGTCTAGGACTGAAATCAGAAGGTGGAAGAGTCTCTTTAAAGGCGCCCTCTGTTGAGGATGTGAGGATGTATAATTAGGCAAATGAAAGAGAAGTCAAACAGACAGTCAACCTCAAGGAAGCATTTACTCATTAGGTCACCACTTATAACTGTGACTCTAGGCTACTGAACTTGTGCAACAACTTTTTGTATCGCTAGGAATTAAGATTCAAGATTCCTTTTGTTTGTCATTTTTATGTAGGTAGTGGTAGCCTACATAACAACGAAATAATGTTTTGCATGAATAACCACCTCGCAAGACTTAAGTTCAACTTCAAAAAAATATTAAATACATATTCAAACATGTCCTTGTACGCTTTACAACAATAAAAGCCTCCATTGTTTTTTTTTATTTGAAGCATAAAATAATCATTGTTTAATCCAGAGTGAAGACAACAGATATGTGTTTAGCTCCAGCTATTGCCTAATGGTTGGTTTACAAGTGAATCAAAAGCACATTTTAGTTGAAGAAGTACTCATGGATAAAATGTTACTTTTTGACTCGAGTAAAACCACTGTTCCTTAACAAAATGACCATCTTCTCTTGCCCCCGCTAAGAAAATAAACACAATTCATAATTCCATAAAATGATGAGAGAATGTTGTTGTTTGGTTTTTAGTGCCTGGCTGTCATTGCTCTGATTAAAGTTGATTAAAAATGATTTAGCGTGCGTGAGCTAACTGTGCGATGACTGAAAAATTCTTGTTTAATGGGGCATTGAGCGGGTTTGAATGCAGCACCTCTTCACAACACATGGCCTCATTATGCGTTATACACAGAGAGACATACTGTTCTGGTGCCCCCCCCCCCACCCCTCACCAAATAAACAAACATCAAAAACTATTGCTCAATAATAACTGAACTTGTTTGGTTTGATAAATATAAGAAATGCTCAGTCCATTAATGATTTGATAACATTGCTTAAAACTCATCTCTTTGCTTTGGCTTTTAAAAAAAAACAGTTTGAACTTGTCATTTTGATGTTTGAGTGTTTGCTACTATTTTATTTATTTTTTCTTCATGTTACTTATATCGGTTGCTTTATTTCAAATGTGCTATATATAAATATACTTTGACTTGACTTGACTAGTTCCAACTGATCCTAACTTCTTTTTCTGCTAGTAAAATCCCTTGAGGAGTCACCACCATGTGTGAACTCATGATTTGTCATAGTATCCGACTGCTGCCCACACAGTTATTATGATGACCAACCCAGTCTTTCTTTATGACACCGTTTGTCTTTCCTCTGTGACTCACCACAGTGGGAACCGCTCATCCAAGACCTTCAAGCCCAAGAAGAACATCCCCGAGGGCTCTCACCAGTACGAGCTGTTGAAACATGCCGAGGCCACACTGGGCAGCGGGAACCTGCGCATGGCTGTCATGCTGCCGGAGGGGGAAGACTTAAATGAATGGGTGGCAGTCAACAGTAAGCAGCAATCTTTTTTTACCTTTTTCAGACCTCCATCCATGTCCTTGATATGACCTTTTACCTCTCTCTTGAGTTCAGTTTCTTGGCAGGGTCACATCACCTTGTAGCAGTTTTTTTTTTTTTTTTTTTAAAGATATTTTTTGACATTTTTTTTATGCTTTATTGACAGTGCAGAGAGACAGAGGTGAAATGGGCAGAGAGGGGAGTGACATGCAGAGAACGACCGCGGGTGGGAATCGAACCCGGGCCTGCTGCTGGGCCCGGCCCGGGAGGGGGACGCCTTACCAACTGAGCTAAAGGCGCCCCCCACCTTGTAGCAGTTTTGAATGCAATAAAAGCCGATAATTTTGTAACTTGCCAACAATTTCCAAACCAATAATGTTATAACTTCTTGCTCTTATTTTAATAAGTTATTACATCACTGACTGCATGCAATAGTTAGGCTAAGTGTCATGGAAGTTTGATACTTTATAGCCGATATTATTATATTATCAATTCAAGTTAAGTTTCTACTTTTGAATGATTTTTCTCTTAATCTCGGCCTATAATATAAAAATGTATATCATTTGTACATACATTGTTGGCAAAAAGTTATAACATTGATTTGTTCAGATACTTTATTGGCAAATTACCGTCAATACTTTATCGGCTATGATTACATTCAAAACGGAAAACTTTATTGGCAATTATTATTTTATCAGCTGTTATTACATTGTTGGCTGCTAAGCGTCTTGCATGGCTTTACTTTAAGTTATGACTTTTACACCAGTCACTCTCCCAAACGTCTTCCATATTTGCATGCTCCTCAGTAGTCCTGTTCTCTGAAAGCTAAACACATCCACATCAAGAATCAGTTGAGGGTGAACTATCGGTGTGTGTGCGATCTTGGCATTGGTTCTAAAGGGCGCGTGCATTCATGTTGGAGAAAGGCCCTGTGAATGTTAAATAGACCTCATTGTCTGCGCTGTGAGGGCCTTGTTTACTTTCCTCTAGATCGAGACAAATGGTCCGCCTCAGGAGAAGTTTGATTTCCTCCGGCGTCAGTAGAACGGCCCCCTCGAGTTGTTAGCAATTGAATTTCTTATGTAAGGTCCATTTTTTCTTCTACACCGGTGAAGTAATATTACAGATGCTACACGGATCATAAGATCACATCACAGTTCATAAAAACATATGATCCTTTAAATTATATTTTTTTTTTCGCTGTAAGTTGCAGTTGATTTGCATGTTTCTTTGTTTTTCCCCCAATGCATTTTGGGAATCTTTTTAGCATTAGCACTGAAGTAGTGTGTGACTGTAATTTATCCACTGTTCCTTTTATTAACACATTTTTCACTTCAAAGTGTGTTGGAAAAATAGCAATATTCGTATTCTCCAGTTTCATAAAAATGTTAGTAGAAATGGATGGCTGTTAGTGAGTGCTAAACAATCTGGTTTTGACTCGTTCAACTAAAGGGAAGTGAGGACAACTTCTCCCACCACAGAGTCTTTATGACTCTCCTCATGATCTCTGCTCACGAGGAGCACTTCACTTCAGTTTTTCTTTTGGCACTATTTTGTTGACAGTAAAGTTATCTTTATTAGTCAATGTACACAAGGCACACATTCAAATTCGTCTTTTCGTATATTACGCAAGTTACCACACTTTTGAGGGGGTCAGAGCGCAGGGTCAGCCATAGTACAGCGCCCCTGGAGCAGTTTTGGGCTAAGTGTCTTGCTCGAGGACACAATGGTAGAGATGGTGGGCACCGTAGATGTAATAGCAGCCCCCACTAGTTTTACTACTAACTCCCTCCTGTCCGGTGCCGGGGATCCAACCAGAGACCTCATGGTTACTGGTCGGCCCCTCTTTCCTCTCGGCCATCCTACCAGAGAGAGGGTTAAGCCGCAAAGGCCTTAAGTCAGAATTGACCTTGGAATGTTATGTGGTATGAATGCTAACCACTACTAAGCCTCCAGTGGATTTATTGAGCTACTTCTGTAGCTCTGCTGTCTCATAGCATTCACCTCTATGTCAGTCTCTGGAGCCTAGACACAATCTGTCACCGTGACGATTACTTTGGCACCTGTCACTGCAAAGTCAACATGTTGGTCAGATGGGAGCGCGACAGACACAAGCTGCATACCTGATTTATTCAGTACTTTTCCTTTCTCCAAAACCAGTGGTGATGTGTGATTTAAGAAAGCTAGCGACCTGAATGTTGCTCAGTGACATGGCAGGACAAGGAAACATTGTATAAGGACGATAGGACGATTAACAGCCTTGAAATATGTCAAATTTTGTGTTAAGTTGCTTTTTTATTTAATTTTTAATTTTATTTTTTTGAAATAAAGAAGACATTTATGAATGAATGTTTTAGAAATCTGCCCTCCCTCACTCACAGGTCACGAGCTAGCGAGCATCACGCCAAACTTAAACAACTCAACTCATTTATAGCCTGTTTGTCCGCACATGAATACATGTCTTTATTGCACAGTGGATCTTCTCAAATATTAAAAGCACAACAGCACACAGCAGCTGTTCAATATGTTTTTTTTTTCTTTTCTACGAGTTCAGCTATTATAGTAGAGTACGAACACTCACGCTGCCAACACTTGAAAGGTGGAGTCAGTGATTCTGGAGAACACTTTTTGTCAAAATCGGTGAATCTCCTCACGATCCACTACTAGTCTGTTCTGTGTGTGCGCTGGAAAAAAAATCCAGTGTTAATACACAGCCTACCTGTAAATGGGTATGTTGCTAGCTATGGTGGGCCCTCTTTGTTTACATACCAGTTCACAGAGCCTAGGCTGTGTATAGTAACACCAGATTTTTTTTTTCAGTGCGTGCACAGTGCATTCAGGTAGCGGATTGTGAGGAGAGATATTCACTGATTTTGACAACAACAAGCGTTCTCCAGAATCACTGACTCCAACTTTTAATGGACATCTCCAGCTCATGGACAGCCAGTATTGTTGGCAGTGTGCCCCATCGCGATAACAGTAGTTGCAGATAACTTGAGTGTGTGAGCCTTGGTCTTCTAAACGTTTTGACTATGCAGGGTTGGGTGGGTGGGATGGGCGGTTGTGGTAATGTGATGCCAGCTATTTGTACTGTGGCACACACACACACACACACATACACACACACACACACACACACACACACACACACACACACACACACACACACACACACACACACACACACACACACACACACACACACACAGTATTTGGTTTCAAGTTTGCTCGATTTGAATATTTATAGATGTATTTTTTTTGCCTTTTTTTTTCTCCTCAGCGGTGGATTTCTTCAACCAGATCAACATGCTCTACGGCACCATCACAGATTTCTGCACGGAGGAAAGCTGTCCAGTCATGTCTGCTGGTCCTAAGTAAGTCTTGTATCATAGTGGGTCTGTTAAGTATGTGGTATCATTGAAACCAACCCACAGGCATTTGCTTCACTCATTTAGTCCGTCAATGCTATGCAGGGCGTGTGTGTGTGTGTGAGAGGCGTTGTCATCATCAAAATAACTTGCACCAGTTAGCATGAAATGTGAGAAAGCTGAATTAAATCCAAATTGCATGTCACTGTGCTATCATGTGAACAGATACTGTAGGAGCCCTTAGTAGTGTGGCTTCATGCTTCTTCCAGGCATAGCAGATTCACAGTGGAGGTTTTATGTGCGAGTGTCTCGAAGGGAAAATTGAACTCACAAGATTTAGATTGGCTCCTGCAAAGTTGAAAGGCTCCATATGAAAATGATGTGTGTGTGTAATGTGTGCAGACTTGCCTCAGCAGCCCTTTTGTAAATGTTGGCAGTGAAATATCCTTTTGCCTTACGTAAGTGATGAATGCGTGTGTACTGTGTGTGGATCCCTTTTTCTGACCTAACAAAATGGAATACACAAATACTTTTAAAAAATCTAACACTTTCTCATGTATATTTCCCTGTAGGTATGAGTACCATTGGGCCGATGGAACCAACATTAAGAAGCCAATCAAATGCTCTGCTCCCAAGTACATCGATTACCTCATGACCTGGGTGCAAGACCAGCTTGACGATGAGACACTTTTCCCCTCTAAGATTGGTATGCTGTGTCCTTTATGTTGTGTTATGTTATTGCTATTATGTGTCCTTTTTTCCCTTTTGTTAGTTTGAAGTGTTATCTTATTGTAGAAGGACCTTGAATAGGGTTCAACTTTACACACATACCAACACACTTCTCAACCTCCCGACCAGCAGAGGCTTGCTTGTGCCGTCAGAGGGTGGAGCCTTAATAGAGTTGGATGGCAGCCAGCACAAATACATGTCTCATCTCTTTGCTTTGGTACATCTCCGTTGAAGGAGACAATTTACTAAAAGTGCTGCCACAGAATTGGTGTCGGTTTTTAACAAATTAACAATTTTTTTTTCTCCAATATGCACAAAAAGGTTGAGACAAAATGCCAAAAATAAACCGGGACATTTGTGTGTTTTAATAACGTTTTGCTTGTGAGTTATTAATCCCGGAAGTTCGAATTTGTCAATGTATCTTTGGCAACTTTACCGCTGTCTTGAACCGTCTGAGTGTAATCTCGACATTATATTTTGTCTTTATTCTCAAAATTGTATTTCTTCTTTACTCACGGCAATTTGACTTCATTCTTGACATGTAGTTTTTTTTTTGTTGTAAAAGTGCACAATAAGAATTTTAAAAACGTCCTCCTCTCATTTTTATAATGCTCTTCTGTACATCCCAGCCTCTTACTTTAAATGGTTAATATGCCTGGAGTTGTCACGCTTGTTCTATGAACATAGTCAAGCAGTTAGATGACTGGGCCCATGTGCATGTGTGTCCAGCCCTAGGTCCTGCTGGCTTAATGAAGAGCTGCCTGTCCCTTTTGGTCACACAGCCCTGTTTTGAATAATTGATGTTGAGTCATAATGTAGCTAGACAGCGTCACTGTCTCTCTGTACACTGCAGGAAGAAGCCTCTGTAATCCACACAGCTGTTCACTGAATCATGGCGGAACTGCACAACACATCTGTGCTGCAGCAAGAGAACAGTTTCCATGATGCTGGTTCCCGTGTTGCTCAATCACTATTGTTTGTCTGCTTCCCTCAGATCAGATCATGCTGTGGCCTGTGTGAAGACATTTGAGATTCTAGAGAACACCGTATTCAGTCATTCTTGGAACTATTCTTTAGTGTTTGTTACAACTTGTGCTGAATTCAATTGGTTTTCGCTGCCAATTCGCTGCAGCCAAAGCAGGTAGACGACGTCATTGTAACAAGTGTACAATGAAAAGGAATGAATGACTGCCGGGCTGCCACTGACACTCATTAAAACTAATGCGGTGAGCCCATGGTTACAAGTATTGCAAATTGGAAGCATTCTGTTCTCTTCTTACAAAGTGTAGAACTCCCCACACACTGAAGACAGTGCTTCTGACTGATGCGCTGTCTTCCTGTCTGCTTCAAAATAAAAGTCAACTCACTCAATGTCACTAGTCTTTTATTGTGAAGCTGCAGCCTGCTCAGTTATTCTGTTAGCAGTGACTTAACTCAACGCTACATATGGAGTTTTTTGCACATGAATATCTTGTGTAAAGGGGATTACCAGTGGTGACATGAACCTGGTAGAGTAGTCAGACAGGGCACCAATCAAGGCTAAACAAGACTTGATGGAAACACTTACAGATAAAGTTCAATAGAGTGTTCAGCATGCCCAAACATTTTTGATATTTTGCATGCAGTGCTTGGATTTCCAGGCATAGCTTTTATATACAAAAAATAAATGTTTTTATCAACTTGACCACTGACTGTATTATCTTTATCAATGGATGTTACTGTATGTTTCATGAGACTCTAAATAACAGCATGTATTCCTCCCTTTCCCCAAGGTGTCCCCTTCAAGCGTAACTTCATGTCGGTGGCCAAGACCATTCTGAAGCGGCTGTTCCGGGTGTACGCTCATATCTACCACCAGCATTTTGACTCTGTCATGCAGCTGCAGGAGGAGGCCCACCTCAACACGTCCTTCAAACACTTCATCTTCTTTGTTCAGGTAAAATAATCTCTGTTCTTTGAATGGTGCCTCTTATGTGTACAGTATTTATCACTTAAAGGTGCAGTCAGCAATTTTAGGGAGAACACTTGTTGTCAAAATCGCTTTTTTGTCAAAGTAAGTGAATATCTCCTGACGATCAGTTACCTGTCCGTACTGCGTGCATTGAAGAAAAAAATCCAGTAGTTATAAACAAAGCCTAGTCTCTGTAAACGGGAATGCTGCTAGTTCCGTAGGGCCCCCTTTGTTTACATACTGTACCTATTTACAGAGCCTAGGCTGTGTTTTTTTTACACTGCATTTTTTTTTGCGCACATACACAGTACGGAAAGGTAGTGGATCGTGAGGAAATAATCTCTGATTTTGACAAAGTGATTTGACAACAAGCATTTTCCAGAATCGCTGCCTCCACCTTTAAGTTGCTATAAAACATACAGTATGGTTTCAGCAATAGAAACAGTACACAGTTAATAATCTAATAGTGTTTGCTTCCCTTTCCTTTGTCTTTCTCAGGAGTTTAACCTCATCGACCGGAAAGAGCTCGTCCCGCTCCAGGAGCTGATTGAAAAACTGACCACCAAGGATAGATAAACAGCCTTTATTTTATTGGTCTACCTAGTTTTTTGCACAGATACCCTACCCCGCCCTGCCCTGGCTGTATGTATGCAGTATATGTATATATATACTATATTTCCATTTGGGGAAATGTTTTTATGAAAGGCCGGGGAAGAAGGCAGGGTCTTGATAAGGTTTAAAGGCACCAGGACTAAATGCAATCAGGGATTTACAGACGGAATTGAACACACCACATATTTAACATATGGCAGAAAATGGGTTTAAGCCGTACGGATAAATAATCCCCAGTATTCAGAAATGGCTTATAGTTAGGAGAATATAGACATATGTTCATTAGTATTCTACTCTACAGATTTATTTTTTTTGCTTGGATTTTTCAGCAAAACACAGGGCATTGCTATGCTCCTATGCTGCGTTCAATACAACTCGGAAGTGGAAGATTTACCAGTTGCAACCTTGTTTTCGGACCCAAATTCGGGGTAGATGGATGTGCTCCGAGTTTACGAGTAGGAACTCCTGACTTTAAACAGTATTCCAGTCGTATTTTCCTAGTAGGAGGTCGAAAAAATATCACTTCCCAGTTGTCTGGAACGCTTTGAGGTTGGAAAAATCGGAAATTACAACTGGGAAATCCTCCACTTTCGAGTTGTATTGAACGCTGCATTAGGACTCCCATTTCCAACTCACTCGTAGGGACGAATAGCGTGTTAGCAAAAATGTTGCTGTGTCATGATAGATGGGGCTTTGTTGGTGTTCATGCAAGAATTCAAGCTAGCCTTTTAATATGCCAGTGGAACGGCAGAAGCTATTTATTTTATGTTAATATACTACATACAAGCATATGGGTTGCATTCTGCTACTGTTCACATCTGTAATAACAGCCCATATCTGTCACTAACAAAATAACCCTAAGTGCCTAGCACGGCTCATTATTGCCCTATATTAAAACGCGAGCGCTCTAAGAAGACAAAGGCCATATAATACCACTGACTTGATTGACGACACCCTTTTTCTATTTGTACGCTAACTTGGATAAAAATGTTTAAAGATAAACGTACGCTTTCACACCAACCATATCCTTATTTAGTCAGAAGGTCAATTTAAACCAAGTGTTCTGTGCAGGTTATGATAAATGAATGTGTTGGAGGAGTTAGAAGTGAGTGAGGCTAGAGTGGTAGTGATAAAGCAGGGACTTAAAAATGAACTTAAAACTATTAGCGTTTTCTAGTGATACGTGATCCTGGTTACTGGTTACTGTTGTTTTTTTGTTTGTTTTCTCCAAAACTTTATGTAGAAAGAAAATTGTAGGAAAAAGTTTAAAAATCCTTAATTTGTATATAAGTGTCCGCAATTAGATGTTAGAGCTGTGTTTGTCCCAACCGCAACTGATTTAAAAGAAAATACAAGCGATTTTTGAATTGGATTTAATGCTGCATCCCTTGTTATATCTCACGACGAGCCATAAAAGCACTTTTGAACAATTTTTTCCTCTCTCTCTCTCGCCTGAATGTGTATTCTTGCATAGACCGTGCTTTGTGAGAAGAAGCCCGCCTGTATCATGTGACTGAACAGCGTGTGTTTCCTCCATTCCTATTTCCCCAAAAATGAATGTTCTGAATTGCTTAACCTTCCGCTGAAATTTGGCTTAAAGGCACAAATAAGATTCCTTCTGCTTTTTTCCGTGTATGTGTACGTACGGTCTGAGTTGTCTGTGGCTATTGTGCTTCAAACAGCAGATGCATGTACCCTCCCTCCCTCCCTCCCTCCCTCCCCCTAGTCTCAAAAAAGTGTAGTTTACTATGCAATAATTGACACTACAACAACACCAAAAGGGTTAGCTCATCCATACTTTATCTTAAATATTAGTTAATGTCCATTTTTATAGTGCTTGAAAAATTCTGCTGTATGATAAGAGATAGATAGATGATAGAAGTGCTTCTCTTTTCAGGTTTGATTTCAGAAACGATGACATGAACATTTTATATATTATCTTCGGATCTGAAATGTGTTACCGAGAGGTGTAATACTTCAATGCACACATGTAAATACTTGAGGGTTAGAGACCTGTGTTACAAATAAGTTTTCAGCGAGCATGGAGTGGTTAGCTTTTTGGTTTCAAAGAATGCATTGAGTCTTTTTAGAGGCTGCTTTCCCCCCCCCCCTTCCCTTTTTATTATTTGACTATTAAAATATTTTGTTTTAACTGTTGAGTATTTTTCTTCCAAAATCCTTAGCTTATACTATTATTATGAATGTTACTGCTCACCAGGTTATCTGAACAAATGTACTAGAGAAATCAGTCATCCTGAAAGCGATCTCATCCTCCTGAAATGTCCATAACATAGCCTATTGCCTACGGTTGTTCCTCCGTGACTGTAATAATTGATGAAATGTTTGTACATAATGGCTTGGTAGGGGGTTTTCAAATGCTACTGAATTGATTTATGCTGTTTACAAGACAAATAAAGGTGGTCTTGACCCTTTGAATGATGTGTGTATGTGTTTTACTCTTTATTTTAGCACAGTGCAGCCAAAGATTCAAGATTAGCCTACATTAGACCTCATGTAGGCCGATCAAACACATTTTCATGAACTTTTCCAACTGATGTAGGCTATGTGTTTCACAAATCAACCAAAACAATGATGGCCTATAACATTTAAAAACTGTAATATCCAATCTGAAACAGAATACTGTAGAGGCCAATATGCTTAAAAGGTTTGATATACACTTCTACTTGTTAAGAATTAAGTCCTTGTTTGCTGTTAATGGTGTGTTTTTATGGTATGCCTTTACTACTTTTACGTTTACTTTAGTAAATAGGCTAGTTGAATACTTCCTCCTACACTGAGCACAGCAACATTAAAACAGCTGGGAGGCGCACGCGCACGATAGAGGAGCGCGCGCTGCAGCTGCTGTTTCCGGGGGGCGGAGTCACATCTGTGCAGCTTCCGCCTAACGTCTGTTAGCGCGAAAACTTAAAGACAACAAGGAGCTTCTTCCCTCCACTACAGCAGCTGTAGCAGCTATACTAACTTTTTATTAATTCTTCTTTTAAAATACATATATTCGGCCGCTAATAATGTCTTTTACCACTCCGAAGAGGCCGTGTCCAGCTTCAATAGACGAGTCAATGAACAGTTCCATGAACGACTCGATGGAGAAAAGGATAAAGCGGATATCTATCGAGGGAAATATCGGTAAGACAGTTTAATTTACTCGCCTAAACCCTCAACCACAACATAACATAGTTCATAGGGGGTGCTAGGCAATGTTTACCTATCCGTAACTGAGATTTCAGACAGCTAAAACTAACTGTAAAATGTAATGTTCATTACTTTACCCGCCAATTGCCAAGACGACCACTAATGAAATGCCACCGCTATTTCGTAGCTAAAACACTTAATTATCTAATACACCTTCATAATATGTTGCCAGGTGTCTCATTCGAAGTGATTTAACTTAAAATGATTGCCTCCTTTGTTTAAACAGCGGCGGGCAAATCCACCTTTGTCCGCCTTTTGGAGCAGGAGAGCGGGGACTGGGAGGTGGTTCCAGAGCCAATCGCAAGGTGGTGCAATGTCCAAACGAAAGGCAGCGACTTCGAGGTATTTGGCACTACAGTCATATGGGTATTTGCTTGTACAGTACTCCTGCCTTTTGAAATATTTGTCATCATAACTCAGTGCTTTCAGCTGACACGTTAGAAAATTGCTGTGAAATAGCTTTTAGATCAGCTCAAACAACTAGCGTGTTGCCAGCTCGAGGTTTGAGTATTTATAAGACTCGACTATTCTATGCTATAAATCAAGATTTTTTTTATGTATCTTGGTCTATGGAAAGAACACGATCCTTCCAATCCTCTTGGCCTGTCACAGCTACTGATTGACCATGCACTACATTCAGTCTCCACACACAAAACACACACACACACACACACACACACACAGACAGTTTAGCTGGCTGGGACAGTTTTCATCTGTATTTAGAGTGCAGCTGCCATCTGTCCGCTGGTTAGTTACCACCCTGAGCAACAGATGGTCTCACTGTGGAGGGATGGACATGCCATCACTGGGGATTTAGCCTCCCACACTGCTGCATGCCTAGCCTCACCCTCCGGCTCGTTTTCACTGCTTCAACACACCCATATTATAGACACATACAGTATATATAACCACTGCTATTGAATGCCTGGCAATAAGCAAGGTATTTAGGGGCTTACTTTAGTTATTTGAAAAAAACTAGGGTTGATGCATTGATTTATTAGTTGTCAGTACTGAGATAATACTAGTGTTTAATGCTGGTCAGTAAAAGTTGCAACAATGTTTCGATTGACAAAAAGTGATTGATCAATTTTTAAGCATGGTCATTTCTACAAAACAATAAATTGTGATGAAGTTGCAGGAACTTGTTATTATTTATTATTATTATTATTATTATTATTATTATTATTATTATTATTATTATTATTATTATTATATAAAATATAAAGCTACCACTGCAAAGGACAAATAACCTAATTTAACCAATTAGGTGCTTGTTTGAATACTTGGACTGTACACAAACCTATAATAAAGTCAACAGATGTATTGATCCTAATATGGAAGTTTCCAGCTAAAGCACATTCCTTTATTCACCCTCTCTCTCCCTCTCTCTCTCTCTCTCTCTCTCTCTTCTCTCTCTCTCTCTCTCTCTCTCTCCTCTCCCCCCCCCCCCCCCTCCTTTGTGACCCCAGGAGCTGACATCGTCCAGCGTAGTGGAGGGAACGTGCTCCAGATGATGTATGAGAAGCCTGAGCGTTGGGCCTACACCTTCCAGAGCTACGCCTGCATCAGCCGCGTCAGAGCACAGATCAGTCGGCCAATGGGAAGCTCCGAGAGGCAGAGAACCCTGTGCAGTTCTTTGAGCGCTCCATCTACAGCGACAGGTAAACTATCAACGGATATGTACAGGGATGGAAAAAAATATCCAATTTATTTTCATTTTAAAGGGCCATTGTGGTACTTTTTTTTCATCCTCTTTATTTTCGTATTACACAAATAATTGTTGTTATCAGCGGTCTATTTTAAAGTAGACTGCTGGACTGTAACCCTTTTTTTTAAGCAATAAATATCCAACATTTATTTTTATATTTGTTAAATTGTGGGAAAAAATGTGTATGTAGCATTATAAAATCAATATTGTCATACAGCAGAGATGTCCTGCCTGTACTTTATGTTCTACAGAATCAAGAAAACATCTTTGTAAGGAAAAGATTGCCACTAAAATCCCACCATAATCTTTTTAATATGTTTTTCAATGAAAGTGACACTAATCATGTTAAAGTGACCATTCTTATTGTCCTGCCCAGTTTTCCTGTTAACTGATAACAAAGAAACAGTGGCTAAGACAAGAACAACACGTCCATAATGGAGGCCTAACCATAGTCTGGTTACGGCCTTAAAGGCGAGACGAAACAGTCAAGATATAAGAGACAATATGATTTTTTTTCTTTACTATTGCTTAATATGATTTTCATTTTAAACCAACTGTTTGTCTTTGAATGTATTGTATTTATTTTTTTATTTAAAAAAAGTGACCATTCCTTGTAGCAAATCGTTTTACTACGGCAATAGCAGTCCAAATAATCGCAACAAGAATTTTTTTCCAAATCATGCAGCTCTACTTTTGATAGTAACTTTCTGACATCGTAGAATTTCAAGGACAGTGGTATTTGGAAAAATACAATGAAATATTAAAACAAATTTTGGAAGCTAAAAGCAGTGATCTGAACTACAGTCCCACTGATACGGTCCTCTTTGAAAGGTGCAAACCATTGACCATGACCTCCCTCCCCTGTCGTGTCCCAGGTACATCTTTGCAGCCAACCTCTATGAGAGCGAGTGTCTGAATGAGACGGAATGGTCCATCTACCAGGACTGGCACGGCTGGCTGCACAACCAGTTTGGAAAGAACATCGAGCTGGACGGAATCATCTACCTCCGAGCATCACCAGAGGTACTTTACCATAGTCTCAGTCTCAGAAAATACAGGGGTTTTAAGTTAAGCTTCCTTTTATTAGTCAATTTTACATGAGGCTCATTGAAATTCCTCTTTTCGTACATCCCCTCTTAAAGGGGCACTGTGTAATATTTTCAATTATTAGCTAAAATCAATATCCTCATTCATAAATATGTCCTAATTGGTGTAAAATCATCTAATCTGAATGATCCTCCTGAGCGGAGAATATCAAATATTAATATTACATTTTGTACATTGAGAGGGTAGGTCTTATTGAGGCATCCATGTTGTTTGGAATGTCATCAAGTGCATTGTTTAAGAATTTAGAATTGTTCTTGTCTCTGGCTACTTACTACTAACAACCTCCTGTCCGGTGCCAGGGATCGAACCAGTGACCTCATGGTTTTTAGTCGGCTCCTATTTCCTTTAGACTACCATCTTTTTTTTAGGGGGGAAATGCAAAATGACACTCCAACAATGTCATTAATTTCCCTTTTTGTTTGTGTGTAGAAATGTTTAGAGCGGTTGCACTTGAGAGGCCGAGAAGAAGAGCAAGAAATCCCTCTGGAGTATCTGGAGAAGCTCCACTTTAAGCATGAGAGCTGGCTGCAGCACAAGACCATGACGTGAGCGCATGCACACTCACTCACAGACCTTTATGGCATGTTTTGCATCAGAAACTGAATGCATTTTCAGTGAGGACAACAGATATAATTGCATTTATATAGCTCCTTTACCATTGGAAAAAGACCCATTAATGCAATAACCTTTAAGGTGACTTAAGATGTTGAATTAGTTTCAGGTACACAATAAGCATCCCAAGTCAATGTAACTCAAGAAACTGATGAGAGGGGAAAAATGGGCTGTTATTTTTTGGTCCATTGTGTGCCAAAATATTTCCTGACCAAATAATAAAAAAGCATGACACATTGGGTTTAAATGACATTTTCTTTTTTGGCAATATAATTTTTTTTTAAAGAAGGTATTAAAAATACAATTGAACTGTTTTTCCTCTGTCCCACAGCATGGAGTTTGAGTATCTGAGTGACGTGCCGGTGTTAACCATAGACGTGAGTGAAGACTTTAAGGGCAGTGACATAAAGAGCGCCGACATGATCGAGAAGGTGAGTGACAGTTGAGCCAGAGTTTAAGATTTGAAAACACATTAATAACGCTTTTAGATTTGTCTCCATCCAAAATACTCTTAAACAGTCTTTTAAGATGAAATTTACAGGAGGAAGATATCCTGCTTGCCTTTTTTACACATTACAGTACAAATCCTCTATATAACTGTATTACTGTTGTAATGGGAAAATTAAGCAACAGTGATACGTTAATAGTAGCAATAGGTTTTATTCAATCATAAAGCAAGGATCTCCGCGGAGAGGCCACTAATGCAGACACAGGGAAAGTGAATGAAAGAGTGAGCCCCGTTTCGTAGGAGAGACAGGTATTTAAGCACATTGTTTCAGGCAGGCAGACAGACTAATTGTACATATCTTAACCATGGGAGGAGTTTGATCATAGGACAATAGGAGACAGACAGGGTAAATGGTGCATAACTTAAACATAGGCGTGGCTGTCCGAGTGGTCTGTTGCGATACTTTGTTTCTAGTTTCTAGGGTCACAAACAGTTTATGCAGTATATTCAATTTCACTTATAAGTCTATATACAACAATGGTTAAGTAAGCTTTTCAATATATGAGTTCAGAGATATGTCATATGCAATATTTCCCACAACACTTCACTCTTTTTATCATATTATGATAACATAAAAGATAGCAAACCACAGTAAGGCAAAATATACACTAGGGGAGAAAAAATTTAAACCCCAAAACAGTCAAAAGGTAAGGCAAAAGGAATAACAGGGAATAATAAAAACCTCGTAAGGAAAAAATATAAACCCAGGACACACAAAATGAGAAATTTGATCAATGGGAAAAAACCTCGATAGGCGTTGTTTGAGGAAAACATTAAACCAAATTTCTGTGTAAAAGAAACAAAACAAAAGTTTAAGGCCAAAGATACAAAGAAAGCAGAAACCAAAAGACGAAAAGGCAAAATAGTCCTAGAGTGCCTGTAAAGTTCAAAAAGCCCCAAGGGTAGCAGAAAGGCACGGACAAGCAGCAAAAGCCACCACTGGAGGCAAAAATCAAGTTCATCGCCATCCAAAAAAGGACAAACCTTCGCTTAAGGTCATCTGCCAGGGTGTAGGGAATAGGGGAGCTGTGGAGGATGTGGGGAGCTGATGGCAAATCCAGTCATCAGGGTGGTGGCTGCGTAGTCGGAGGAGTGGGAGGGGTTGGGGTTTGTTGGTAGGGAGGGGGGGGGGGTTTGTGGAGCGGGGAGGGGGCATCCGTGGTGCAGGTTAGGCAGCCATTGCTGGGGGAGGTGGGGGTCGTCTGGCTCTCCTTGCGTCATCTTCCTCGTCGCTGCTGGTGCTGGTCCAGCTGATGTCATCTGGTCCATGCTGGTGGGCTGTAGTCCTGTAGGTGCCTCTCGTTCCGTTCGCTGTGACTGGCATGGATCCAGGTGGTCCGGTTCTGCAACCTTCACGGCCGTCATGGAGGAGAGGAGGAGTTGAAAGGGTCCCGTCCATCGCTTGCTTAGTCAGAACCTTCTTCTGGGAGCCTTGATCACAAAACCGATCCTCGGGTGGTGGCTGGTCGTGGTAGTGCATCTTTCACCAGTCTGTGGAGAGCAGAAAGAGAGGACAGGGGAGTGACAGTGACAGTTGACAGTTGACAGCAGGCGTAGGAGCAAATAGCATCAAAAGGGTTGTCACTAATGTGTGTGTTGGATGCAGAAATCACCGTGAAGCCAACTTGGCCTTGCTCTGAGGCCGGATGCCGTGAAGCAGAGTCAACCCCTAAAGCTCCAGGTCTGGATGGGACAGTGGAGGCTTTTCCAGACAGGACAGGACAGGGGGAAACACTGCTACATACACTGTGACGCATAGAGGAGAGAAGGATACTGTTCAAATATAATCAAAGAGACAGCGACATGAGGTATCAACATGGCAAATTGAGAAAAGGCCCACTAAATTAGTTTAAAAAGGAAAGAAGATAACACTTATAGCAGAAAGTCAAAACCATAAAGAACAACAATGTTGACTTGTCAAATAAACAAAGTGATCTTACCTTTTGGATGCAGTCATCTAGCAAAACGTAACCATACCAAAACTTACCGATTGGACCTGCAAGGCCAACAAAGTAAACTGTGGTGGAACATCAACAAGTTTGCAGCAAAATGTTGATAATGTGCAGCAAATAAAACAAAACAAATTGCAAAGTTAGTTGTGTTAAAATGAGTTGTGTTAGGATTTAGGAAAACCACAGAACGTGAGAAACAGTAAAAAGAAACACAAAAGATATCAGGTATGGGAAAAGAATGAGATAAGCATATTTCCAGGGAAATATACAGCACCTAAGAGTCTGGAAGCAAAATGAAGTTAGTAGCAAAACAAGAAACAAGTTTAAGTAAAACTTAAACGATCGCTGCGCGCAATAAATCAACTGAAATGCACACCCAAGTGCACAGAGTTAATTCAAACAAAATCAAAAGTCAAGCATTCAAAGATGCTGGCAACAACAGAGAGAGAACAGGAGAGAAAAACAAGCCAACTGACTGATTTTGGCGAAATCAGAGATCAGAACACTGCAAAACAGACACATAAAAGAAAAACACCTCAGCTCGATAACAACAAACAACAAGAACCATAACAACAAAACAACTAACGCACCAACAACCTCTCTCACTCTAGCTTGCTCTAGGACAGAACACCAAACAAGATTGCTCCTACACTGTGTAGCAAACATAAAACAGCCCACTGGCAACAGGCTAAACCAACCTAAATGTAGAGCCTAACAAATGACCAAGTTGCATGAACACGAGTGTTCATAGGAGAAATAATTGAATAGCATACCTGCAGGAGGAAAAGTTAGTGCAAGCAGCCAAAAATAGTTCAATTATAACAGAAAATAAGTAACTGCCTAGCATTGCATGTTTTAAAGGCACTGATGGCCGATCAAAACGGTGAGTGGGCTATCAGCAAATGTGATTGTCACAGCGACAGTGGTGCAAGGCTATAGTGAAAGAAGGGGGAGATACTTACATAAATGTAAAAACATGGGTGTCTGTGCTATTGAGAAGGAAAATGGGCATGTTGGCTGGGCCTACAAAAGGTGGATCTAAAAGAAATGAGCAATCAAGAAAACAATACAGCTTCTTTAAGAGTGGCTGTGCATGTTTATCTGTGGTTTAAAGAGATGTAAATGAGTGAGTTGGCTTGAACCAGGAAATGTAGTTTTTAAAGCAGATCAACTAGTCCCCTTTCTAAAAGGAGGCAAGATGTAACCAAAATTAATGCTAGAAACGTGGCAGAAGTGACACATGCATGTATACAGGCTAGTCCAGCCATGACTGCAAAAATGAGAGTAGCCCTTTTTGCTACAGAGGGTACATGTAAACACAGGAGGTGTAGACAAAAGCAATTGTTAACAGAGTCAACTTAGGTGGCAGTGTCCCTGTCGTGCTGAAGGGAGACTGAAAAACAGACAGAACAAATTATTTTAGACATGGGAAGAAAACAGCATTAAATCAGACAAGTTTTAGCAAAAAGTTCCCATAAAACATTGGGGAAAACAGGCAGAGGGAAAACACAGTCAATCCCAGCAATTTACACATGGTGAACACAAGACAAAAGGCCATGGCCAGGACGGAGGATTAGACAAAAGGAAGATGCAAATGATGAGATGGTTGAACTAAGCAAAACACAGGGAGGATACTCACACCTTGGAAGTGGGCCACAGCAGACAAATGATAACAATAACAAAAGAAATACTCTAAGCAGAAGGTAAGTTAGCCTACATTCGCAAATGTGTAAACCAAAACAATACTGACATGGGCAGCTGAAATTGAAGGCAAAAAGTGACTAAGGCATATCCATAGGCTAGGCTAGATAGAAGAGCAGACATTCACAACAGTGACCTAGGGAAACAAATGAATCGTTTGACGCTGCTCCTCTGCTGGAGAGAGCAGCGGAAATGAACATGGCGCCAAATGAGCCCACAGAAAAATCCTCTGAAAGAAATCACAAACTAGCAAAATCAAGTGAAAACACGTCAACCAGCCTCGAAGGCCGGCTCCTGTTTTTGCGTGTGGCTAGTCCAGCCACAGAAAAAGACTTTGCACAATGTTCCCTTAAACAGGACAACTCCAAACTCAAAAGGAATTAAAAGACAGATAGGCTGCTAGCTTTAGACAAAGAAATGGCAAGGCCATCTGAACTGGGAACAAGTGAAAGCATGTTTAACCAGCGTGTGGCTGCATAACCTTAATTAACAAAACAAAGGTGGCCTTTACTCTTTTTAAGATGTAAAAAGGCAAGGCACTCTGGTCCTAGAAGATGTGAAGCTAAAAGCAAAGGAGCAAACAAAGATAACTAATCAGCCTCTCTAAGGGTGACTGCGCATGTTAATCTGTGGTAACAAGAGCAGGAAATGAGTGAGTCCGACTTGAAACCAGGTAATGTAGTGGTCTAAAACAAATTAATGAGGCCCTTTATCCAAAAAGGTGGCTGTTGAAAATAAGATTTATGTTAGAGTCAAGGCATAAAAAGATGTACCCATTCTAAAAGGACAACTCTGGGATATGGGTCAAAGCAGGTTCACAGGCTAGTCCCTCTAAGACTGCAAAAGTTTGAGTAGCCATTTGCAATTGAGGTTCCTTGTTTGCCCAGGAAGTGTGATCAAAGGAATTGGTTACCAGAGTCAGCTTAGGCAGAAGGAAGACGGGTCCAGTAGCTTGGAGGGCAGAACTGGAACGGGAACAGAGGTAGACGCCACCTTGTTTAACGCAACCACACTGAGGTGTCTCAGGTCTGGGTATAATGGGACGTAGGGCGGAGGCCCGCATGTGGTTTGTGCCGTGGGCATGCCGGCTGCGGCAGCGTGTGTTGTCTCCGGAGCACGTTGTTGTCTGGGGCTCCGGGCGACCTGTAAGCATAAGCCCTGAGACACAAATGGAGTTACTTTGTCCCCCACTGGCTGGCACCAATTGCTCCGTCTTGTCGCTTCGTCAAACCCTTGGTAAAATGCCCGCCAGTCGGCGCTAAAACAATTTTTACTTTTCATGTGCGCCGTGCGGGTTTCCTCTGCCTGCAATTGTGTTCTAAGGTTGATTAGCTGAGTGACGCTGAAGCTACCGCCGACAGGGAAACCGAAACGAACCCATACATGTATTTGAGTCACAGCTGAAAGCCCATAGTGTGCTTTCATATGCAAAATAATTGGCGTATCTGGGATGGGAATATTCTCCCTCGCTTTTTTGCTAGAAGCCTTTCCCATGTTAAAGAAAACCAAAGAAAAGCACACACAAAACTACCAACTTACCTTTCCACCCGGGTCGGCACGTTTTGTCTAGTTAACACAAAGCACAACAGAATGGAAGGAAAAAAGAAACAGTTGCAACCAAACAATACAATAAAACACAGACAAAACAAATAAAAGACAAGACAAATAAACACTTATGAGATCTCAAAGTCGTTGCTATATGATTAAAATGAAAAACCCCGCTAAAACAACAGTATCTTGGTCTGTAAAAGTGATAGTCTTCTAACTACATCCACTGGCAATTT
>CM047524.1:23099369-23128523 GCA_026122265.1 Ammodytes dubius | reverse complement strand
ACAAACAGTTTATGCAGTATATTCAATTTCACTTATAAGTCTATATACAACAATGGTTAAGTAAGCTTTTCAATATATGAGTTCAGAGATATGTCATATGCAATATTTCCCACAACACTTCACTCTTTTTATCATATTATGATAACATAAAAGATAGCAAACCACAGTAAGGCAAAATATACACTAGGGGAGAAAAAATTTAAACCCCAAAACAGTCAAAAGGTAAGGCAAAAGGAATAACAGGGAATAATAAAAACCTCGTAAGGAAAAAATATAAACCCAGGACACACAAAATGAGAAATTTGATCAATGGGAAAAAACCTCGATAGGCGTTGTTTGAGGAAAACATTAAACCAAATTTCTGTGTAAAAGAAACAAAACAAAAGTTTAAGGCCAAAGATACAAAGAAAGCAGAAACCAAAAGACGAAAAGGCAAAATAGTCCTAGAGTGCCTGTAAAGTTCAAAAAGCCCCAAGGGTAGCAGAAAGGCACGGACAAGCAGCAAAAGCCACCACTGGAGGCAAAAATCAAGTTCATCGCCATCCAAAAAAGGACAAACCTTCGCTTAAGGTCATCTGCCAGGGTGTAGGGAATAGGGGAGCTGTGGAGGATGTGGGGAGCTGATGGCAAATCCAGTCATCAGGGTGGTGGCTGCGTAGTCGGAGGAGTGGGAGGGGTTGGGGTTTGTTGGTAGGGAGGGGGGGGGGGTTTGTGGAGCGGGGAGGGGGGCATCCGTGGTGCAGGTTAGGCAGCCATTGCTGGGGGAGGTGGGGGTCGTCTGGCTCTCCTTGCGTCATCTTCCTCGTCGCTGCTGGTGCTGGTCCAGCTGATGTCATCTGGTCCATGCTGGTGGGCTGTAGTCCTGTAGGTGCCTCTCGTTCCGTTCGCTGTGACTGGCATGGATCCAGGTGGTCCGGTTCTGCAACCTTCACGGCCGTCATGGAGGAGAGGAGGAGTTGAAAGGGTCCCGTCCATCGCTTGCTTAGTCAGAACCTTCTTCTGGGAGCCTTGATCACAAAACCGATCCTCGGGTGGTGGCTGGTCGTGGTAGTGCATCTTTCACCAGTCTGTGGAGAGCAGAAAGAGAGGACAGGGGAGTGACAGTGACAGTTGACAGTTGACAGCAGGCGTAGGAGCAAATAGCATCAAAAGGGTTGTCACTAATGTGTGTGTTGGATGCAGAAATCACCGTGAAGCCAACTTGGCCTTGCTCTGAGGCCGGATGCCGTGAAGCAGAGTCAACCCCTAAAGCTCCAGGTCTGGATGGGACAGTGGAGGCTTTTCCAGACAGGACAGGACAGGGGGAAACACTGCTACATACACTGTGACGCATAGAGGAGAGAAGGATACTGTTCAAATATAATCAAAGAGACAGCGACATGAGGTATCAACATGGCAAATTGAGAAAAGGCCCACTAAATTAGTTTAAAAAGGAAAGAAGATAACACTTATAGCAGAAAGTCAAAACCATAAAGAACAACAATGTTGACTTGTCAAATAAACAAAGTGATCTTACCTTTTGGATGCAGTCATCTAGCAAAACGTAACCATCCCAAAACTTACCGATTGGACCTGCAAGGCCAACAATGTAAACTGTGGTGGAACATCAACAAGTTTGCAGCAAATGTTGATAATGTGCAGCAAATAAAACAAAACAAATTGCAAAGTTAGTTGTGTTAAAATGAGTTGTGTTAGGATTTAGGAAAACCACAGAAGTGAGAAACAGTAAAAAGAAACACAAAAGATATCAGGTATGGGAAAAGAATGAGATAAGCATATTTCCAGGGAAATATACAGCACCTAAGAGTCTGGAAGCAAAATGAAGTTAGTAGCAAAACAAGAAACAAGTTTAAGTAAAACTTAAACGATCGCTGCGCGCAATAAATCAACTGAAATGCACACCCAAGTGCACAGAGTTAATTCAAACAAAATCAAAAGTCAAGCATTCAAAGATGCTGGCAACAACAGAGAGAGAACAGGAGAGAAAAACAAGCCAACTGACTGATTTTGGCGAAATCAGAGATCAGAACACTGCAAAACAGACACATAAAAGAAAAACACCTCAGCTCGATAACAACAAACAACAAGAACCATAACAACAAAACAACTAACGCACCAACAACCTCTCTCACTCTAGCTTGCTCTAGGACAGAACACCAAACAAGATTGCTCCTACACTGTGTAGCAAACATAAAACAGCCCACTGGCAACAGGCTAAACCAACCTAAATGTAGAGCCTAACAAATGACCAAGTTGCATGAACACGAGTGTTCATAGGAGAAATAATTGAATAGCATACCTGCAGGAGGAAAAGTTAGTGCAAGCAGCCAAAAATAGTTCAATTATAACAGAAAATAAGTAACTGCCTAGCATTGCATGTTTTAAAGGCACTGATGGCCGATCAAAACGGTGAGTGGGCTATCAGCAAATGTGATTGTCACAGCGACAGTGGTGCAAGGCTATAGTGAAAGAAGGGGGAGATACTTACATAAATGTAAAAACATGGGTGTCTGTGCTATTGAGAAGGAAAATGGGCATGTTGGCTGGGCCTACAAAAGGTGGATCTAAAAGAAATGAGCAATCAAGAAAACAATACAGCTTCTTTAAGAGTGGCTGTGCATGTTTATCTGTGGTTTAAAGAGATGTAAATGAGTGAGTTGGCTTGAACCAGGAAATGTAGTTTTTAAAGCAGATCAACTAGTCCCCTTTCTAAAAGGAGGCAAGATGTAACCAAAATTAATGCTAGAAACGTGGCAGAAGTGACACATGCATGTATACAGGCTAGTCCAGCCATGACTGCAAAAATGAGAGTAGCCCTTTTTGCTACAGAGGGTACATGTAAACACAGGAGGTGTAGACAAAAGCAATTGTTAACAGAGTCAACTTAGGTGGCAGTGTCCCTGTCGTGCTGAAGGGAGACTGAAAAACAGACAGAACAAATTATTTTAGACATGGGAAGAAAACAGCATTAAATCAGACAAGTTTTAGCAAAAAGTTCCCATAAAACATTGGGGGAAAACAGGCAGAGGGAAAACACAGTCAATCCCAGCAATTTACACATGGTGAACACAAGACAAAAGGCCATGGCCAGGACGGAGGATTAGACAAAAGGAAGATGCAAATGATGAGATGGTTGAACTAAGCAAAACACAGGGAGGATACTCACACCTTGGAAGTGGGCCACAGCAGACAAATGATAACAATAACAAAAGAAATACTCTAAGCAGAAGGTAAGTTAGCCTACATTCGCAAATGTGTAAACCAAAACAATACTGACATGGGCAGCTGAAATTGAAGGCAAAAAGTGACTAAGGCATATCCATAGGCTAGGCTAGATAGAAGAGCAGACATTCACAACAGTGACCTAGGGAAACAAATGAATCGTTTGACGCTGCTCCTCTGCTGGAGAGAGCAGCGGAAATGAACATGGCGCCAAATGAGCCCACAGTAAAAATCCTCTGAAAGAAATCAAAAACTAGCAAAATCAAGTGAAAACACGTCAACCAGCCTCGAAGGCCGGCTCCTGTTTTTGCGTGTGGCTAGTCAGCCACAAAAAAGACTTTGCACAATGTTCCCTTAAACAGGACAACTCCAAACTCAAAAGGAATTAAAAGACAGATAGGCTGCTAGCTTTAGACAAAGAAATGGCAAGGCCATCTGAACTGGGAACAAGTGAAAGCATGTTTAACCAGCGTGTGGCTGCATAACCTTAATTAACAAAACAAAGGTGGCCTTTACTCTTTTTAAGATGTAAAAAGGCAAGGCACTCTGGTCCTAGAAGATGTGAAGCTAAAAGCAAAGGAGCAAACAAAGATAACTAATCAGCCTCTCTAAGGGTGACTGCGCATGTTAATCTGTGGTAACAAGAGCAGGAAATGAGTGAGTCCGACTTGAAACCAGGTAATGTAGTGGTCTAAAACAAATTAATGAGGCCCTTTATCCAAAAAGGTGGCTGTTGAAAATAAGATTTATGTTAGAGTCAAGGCATAAAAAGATGTACCCATTCTAAAAGGACAACTCTGGGATATGGGTCAAAGCAGGTTCACAGGCTAGTCCCTCTAAGACTGCAAAAGTTTGAGTAGCCATTTGCAATTGAGGTTCCTTGTTTGCCCAGGAAGTGTGATCAAAGGAATTGGTTACCAGAGTCAGCTTAGGCAGAAGGAAGACGGGTCCAGTAGCTTGGAGGGCAGAACTGGAACGGGAACAGAGGTAGACGCCACCTTGTTTAACGCAACCACACTGAGGTGTCTCAGGTCTGGGTATAATGGGACGTAGGGCGGAGGCCCGCATGTGGTTTGTGCCGTGGGCATGCCGGCTGCGGCAGCGTGTGTTGTCTCCGGAGCACGTTGTTGTCTGGGGCTCCGGGCGACCTGTAAGCATAAGCCCTGAGACACAAATGGAGTTACTTTGTCCCCCACTGGCTGGCACCAATTGCTCCGTCTTGTCGCTTCGTCAAACCCTTGGTAAAATGCCCGCCAGTCGGCGCTAAAACAATTTTTACTTTTCATGTGCGCCGTGCGGGTTTCCTCTGCCTGCAATTGTGTTCTAAGGTTGATTAGCTGAGTGACGCTGAAGCTACCGCCGACAGGGAAACCGAAACGAACCCATACATGTATTTGAGTCACAGCTGAAAGCCCATAGTGTGCTTTCATATGCAAAATAATTGGCGTATCTGGGATGGGAATATTCTCCCTCGCTTTTTTGCTAGAAGCCTTTCCCATGTTAAAGAAAACCAAAGAAAAGCACACACAAAACTACCAACTTACCTTTCCACCCGGGTCGGCACGTTTTGTCTAGTTAACACAAAGCACAACAGAATGGAAGGAAAAAAGAAACAGTTGCAACCAAACAATACAATAAAACACAGACAAAACAAATAAAAGACAAGACAAATAAACACTTATGAGATCTCAAAGTCGTTGCTATATGATTAAAATGAAAAACCCCGCTAAAACAACAGTATCTTGGTCTGTAAAAGTGATAGTCTTCTAACTACATCCACTGGCAATTTTTTATACATGGGCTACAAAAACCCTGGCCGAAATAACTTGTTTTCAATCCGTCAATTTAACCAGTAAACAAGGAAAACCATATATGCCTACTTTCAGGATGAGCTCTATCTACAACCTTTAGACTTTAAGACTAATTCGTCAACTTAGTGCGCGTGCTTCATCGGAAAGACTATTCAATACGATAGTGTCGCCGAAACAGTGTTGCCAACTCTTCAGTAAGGAAAGTAGCTATTGGCTGTCCAAAAAGTCGCTAGAATGTTAAGTCTAGCAGTAATCATACATGCTCATGGTTTAAAAAAGCACTGCATAACATTTTGAATTGCACTACTCGTAGACTGTAGAAGAGGTGGGAAAAGCTGCTAACTGCTAATAGTGATGCTAACGGAACACGAGCTGAGAGGTGTATCTCCTGCTCTGACCGCAGCTGGGAGGGACTGCTGCGCAAGGACCGGGCCGTCTGTCTCTGTGACGGGGGACGGGCCGGGAGGCTCCCGCTGCTCGTTGAGAAGCGTTAAAAGTGATATTTGCTTCGGCGAAAAAGTCACCAATAACTCCAGAAAAGAAGCTAGATTTGTCGCTTGTCGCTTTTTTGAAAAAAAGTCGCCAAAGGGGTCTGAAAAGTCGCTAAATCTAGCGACAAAATCGCTAAGTTGGCAACACTGCGCCGAAATGCACCCAAGCCAAAACTAAACAGCAGCCTGCCTCACTTTTGCAAGGAAAACCGAGTTCCGGCCCAGCTGCATCCCGCGACGGCTCTCGCAGAGATTTCGCTCAGAAGGAACTCACTTTTACCCAATTGTATATGCCTTTTAAATAAAATTAACCCCTCACTTACCGGTACTTTTAGGAGGAGACGGCAGAGTTTTCACGGGACGAGCAACAGAATTCCTCTCTTTCCCGAGTTTTAAAAGGGAAGTTTTGTGCGAGATGAGTTCAAAGAATCAGGTGATCAACCAAAAAAACTGTTGTCGGCCCCGTGTTGCTCCGGTCGTCTCTCCGTCCAACTAGCTCGCCAACTGTAATAGGAAAAATAAGCAACAGTGATACGTTAATAGTAGCAATAGGTTTTATTCAATCATAAAGCAAGGATCTCCGCGGAGAGGCCACTAATGCAGACACAGGGAAAGTGAATGAAAGAGTGAGCCCCGTTTCGTAGGAGAGACAGGTATTTAAGCACATTGTTTCAGGCAGGCAGACAGACTAATTGTACATATCTTAACCATGGGAGGAGTTTGATCATAGGACAATAGGAGACAGACAGGGTAAATGGTGCATAACTTAAACATAGGCGTGGCTGTCCGAGTGGTCTGTTGCGATACTTTGTTTCTAGTTTCTAGGGTCACAAACAGTTTATGCAGTATATTCAATTTCACTTATAAGTCTATATACAACAATGGTTAAGTAAGCTTTTCAATATATGAGTTCAGAGATATGTCATATGCAATATTTCCCACAACACTGTATTACCCACCATCTCAGTGTAGTTGCTGTAGCACATTCTGATGTCCTGAGCACCTTTTGTGACCTTTTGTCTTTATTTTGTTGTTGTGTGTTTTTCGTATTGTGTATGCAAAGCTGGACACCTGCCTAAGCCAATTGACCTACCTGTATGAAAAAATCAGCTTGAACTTGTTAGTTACCCAATGTAAAACTTTATGTAAAAAATAAATTATGAATAGAATATATTGATTTTCATAAAATTACTCCCCACTCCATCTCCGGAAACTTTCCACCCCTTTGCAACCCTAAATAGCATCCAGTGATCTAAAAAAATCTAACTGACAAAACCAGTTGAATCCATAACAACTGTGTGAATGCCGTGTTGCTATTTCAAAAGACCACACAATGTGGCACGGTAACATTTTCTATTGAATAAATAAATAAAAAGTCTCGCAACCAGCTCATTTGTATTGGAGAAATGTTCAATTTTTATCCAGATTTCACCCGAAATGAAGACTTTTGAGGACTTTGAAATGGCTATTACGACAATAAAGTCATTTATTATTATCATGTGAATTTCAGCCTAAGAATCTCTATCTATGCAAAGGCTCTCAGGAGGCTAAAAGGTCAAGAATGTAGAGTGGGATATTTTGCCCTGACAGCTGAGTGTGATCTCACTGATACTCAGACGCACACACACACACACACACACACACACACACACACACACACTCACTCACACTCACACACATTACCATACCTACATTAACACACCCAGGTTTCACCAATGCAAACGAGGCCTGAGGTGGTGCTTATGTAGCTGTTTCATATTGCAGGCATGCAAACTCGTCACCTTTCGGCGAAATTCGCCGTTTTGGAAGCGAAATTGGTCATCTATGTGATTCGTGGAGATCCGTTGAGAAAATATTTTGGGAGGGGGGGGGGGGGTCTGATGGCCAGCACTGTGTGTGTGGTGTGGAGCATGGACCTATTAAGAAAGTGGAGTGACCATAGTGAACTATGATTGACGGATGTTAACTCCTATTATATTCGCTTTGATGTCATTTGGCCAATCAGAAACAGTATTTGTCATTGAGGGGCGGTGACATCAGTCAGTCAGAGCGTCTGCTTAGGGCCCCCCTTTGGTGTGATTGATGATTTGAGGCTCTATGTTATTTTCTGTCTTATTTAAAGCTGGTTCTGCCAGCTTTTTTAACTGTTTTTCTAAGCTGTTTTTAACGTTTTTAAATTTACCAACGTCTTGGTAAATAGGCTACCTACACACTTTGTAATGTAAAAGTCAAGAAGGTTGGCTGACTAACTTGTTTTGCTCATTTTACTATTCATCTGACAATTTTTTTTTGTCCTAATTCTCTTCACCAGAATACACCAAATTGCTTCTCTTAAATGTTCAAATCACAAAAAAAATCTTATGGGGGGGATGCCCCCAGACCCCCCTACCGGGGTTTGTTTTCGGACTTCTCACCTTTTTCGTGGCTTATGAGTTTGCATGCCTGATATTGACAGTAAACATAGTTCCTTTTATTAAAGCATTTCCCTCTCCATTCAGATGTCATTAGGAAGAAATGGCCCCAGTTACAAAACACAACACTTTGAAAGAAATGACATAAAGCGACCTGCTGGAAAACAAATACGGCACAAGATGTGATTGGCAGTCATGATCGATATTACTCACTGGAAAACGCTAAAATGTGACTTTATTTTATTTTTTCCTACAGGTAAAGGAGTTCTTGAGCACGTTGTAGCGATCACATGGTGATGGGGGAATTGTGGTGACCGATGCTTAGAGGACAAGGAAGTGGATGGAGGGCTACTCTTAAAAAACCATGACTTTTATTTTTCTATACAATCATTTAAAATGAACTGACCTGTAACCACAAAAGTACTTTTATTATTGCAGTTTTTATAACATCTGTTGTGTATTTATATTTTTTTGTTTTGTGTGTGGATTAATATGTCCATTAATGACCGATGGTGGTGCTAAAAAATGACAATAAACTTGAAATATACTTGAAAATAATTGTGTGTTTTCATATTATATGTAACATAGCGATGTGCAGCTGCTTTAAGAAATATCTAAAATGTGATTTCTCTGTATGAGTATTGATGAATTCCCACATAAAGTTAATGTGATAATCTTTCTGTCTTGGGTGACGTCTCCCAGTCTTACCAGCAGATGTCGCCAGTTTCCATATCAACTGTCCAAGCAGCTATTTTTGACTGCTGTGCTGAGCTCGCCTTTACCTGGAGTTCCAATAGGATTTACATTGAAGCAACCTGAAATAGCAGGCGCATTATTTTGGGAATCGCGAGTCTATTTTTTGACACGCACATAAACAGTGTATTGTCAGGTATAACGGCAGCAATATTCAGTGCGGTAGGCCTATGTGTGAGTGTTTCTGACTTAATTCAATTTCGGGGACACACACTAGACCTAAAAACCAGTTGATTAGCGACAGATTGCAATGGGTGACAAAAGCAGTGTCCACAATTGATTACATTTATGGTTAGTGCATGTGTACAGAAAATGAATGTGTGTTTATGCAAAGTCCCTAAAGTGTGTGTGTGTGTGTGTGTGTGTGTGTGAGAGAGAGAGAGAGAGAGAGATAGAGTGAGTGTAGCCTAAATTGAAAGATTTTACAAAACCATAAATTGGTCCAAACTGTTGAGATTGTATTGCATTGCTTTTTCTCTCTCTCCCCCTCTCTCTCTCTCTCTCACACACACACACACAAAGTCAACTTTCAACGTTTGGATTTTTCCACATGATTTGATAAGCTAGATCTTTTGTAAAGTAGAAACTTTCTTTCGGATGAAACCGTGCAGCAGGCTATAGGTTATATAACCTACCACACACACCACATAGATAGAAACCCATTTGTCAGGTTGAGGTGTTTGCTGCGCCGCCCTGCCCCAGCCAGCCCTGCCTGCGCCCGGACGTAACTTTTGTGATCTCCGCCTCCCCCCCACCCCTCTCGTTGCGTCATCACGAAGGAGGCGGGATAGCACTTTAAATATGGAAAAAGACACGCCGCGCTCCTCAGCCAGACACAAAGCCAGCCTTCTGCCTTCTCTGCCCCTCACGATGTCACCCAGGCACGAGCCGGAGCAGCACAGCGCCATATGACGTCTGAATATTAACTTTTTGTTTGTTTGAAAACTGAATAGTAGATTCGGATAAATCATTCCACAGGCAACCAGCTTATCGCCTTCTTTTCAAACTTTCTAGCCAAGAGCACGACAGAGCCCAGACTAGATCAATATTCCAAGCAGCGATTCCTACTACAAGAGCAACTTGAACAAATCAAGAGGGAGGGAGAGTGCTGTTGTTGTCGTCGCCGGACTGATCAACTTTTTAAAAATGACTTCTGAAAAGACCAAGTAAGTTTTCTCCTTCTGTTATTCTGCTTTTTGGCCGTCTGTCTCTTCTTAACCCGCTGACAGCAGCTTGTCTGACTGTGTTTGGGGAACCTTGAAGTGCACACACACCCACCCCCACACACACTCACACATACATTATAATGTCTATGCTCACACACACACACACAGTGTCAAAGTGGCATTTCCGGGGCCAGGTGAAAACGTGTAACTTTGGGGATCAGGTGAAAATGATTCACCAGCTAAAGCGAAACGTGTGCGTGTGCGGTGTGTGTGTGTGTGTGTGTGTGTTCTCTGGTGCGTAAATCTGTTCTGTCAGTACAGTAGCTCATCTTGTCTGGGTCAAGTTCGCCAGCTGCACCTATAGGCCGACCTTTTTACTTAATCTCCCAGGTGACTGTAGAGGCTGTGTATTGGGCTTCATTCATCCCAGTTCCACCCATGGGCTGCTGGTCTGATTAAGGGGCACTTTACACGGTGAAAACGTGAGTTTTCCCGTTTTTGGTTTAAAAAAAAAAAACCCCGTTCAGACACAATTTATCTGACATCTTCACCCGTACACAAAGTTTTCAGAGGAAACGGGCCGAAATCGCTGAAGTAGCAGCCATGCCAAGCCAATAGTCAGCGGTGACACCATGGGTGACACAGCCTAGTAGATAGCTCTTCCGGTACAATTTGATGCATAAAACCTTACTGTAACCGAAAATTAATGCCACTAACGTTCATAAAGCGGTTGGTGTAAGCTTGGGGTTACAAATATTGTAAAAGACAAGCTTATTTCACCGCATTGAACTCGGAAAAACAGCAGACTTGCTGATAGTGAAGGGGCTTCGTGAGCAGTATACCTTCCTGTTAGGCGTACTTCAGAATAAAAGTCAACTCACGTGTGTCCAGCGAAATGCTATGAATGTTTAGCCAGTGAAATGCTTTTACTGTGAAGCCGTAGCCTTAATGCTCCTTTTGTTGAACAGTAGCCTAACTTAACCGCTGCACGCTGATAGTGTTTTTTTAATGTAGAGAGAGCCGTGTCCCTGGCATATAGAAGTGACACACGTTTATTTAGCTAGAAAAACAGGCAGAGCACAACTCTTTCCCTATTTGCTTGTAGGAGCGATTGGTGGCACGATAACAAATTCATCAGCAACAGCACAACGTCCATGAGCACAATGAATACAGCTCGGTGATCCGCCATTGTTGTTGTTGTTTTCCAACTGGCGCACATGGACCTACAAAGACGGCGCATGCCTATTTATATCCAAACGCAATGCGCATGTGTGAGGGCGGAGCCGTGACGTCAGCGTTATCAGGGGAAATGGTTTCGGTGTTTACAGGAAACCAAAACCGTTAAGTTTTCCAAAAAATCCTCCCTCGGAGGTGATCTCAAAAATCTGCGGTTCATGCCTGCGTTTGCGTTTGCGTTTGCTGTTTTCCTGTAAATGATATAGTGCAACCGCAGAAATTTTTCTGCGTATGCACCGTTTTGCGTGGCCGTGTAAAGTGCCCGACACCGTTGCCACCGTAACGCTGTGGTTACCTATCAGCCTGAGCCCGGGCCTGTAATCTATATCTTCAAATAACCTGCCACTATCGATCAGTGAGACGCAGAGAATGCAGGCTTAAGTGCTGTGTAACTGCTGCCTCACAGAGACCATGTGGGTGGGTGTATGTGCTGGCACCTAAAAAAGAAAATACACACACACACACACACACACACACACACACACACACACACACACACACACACACACACACACTGGCACAGACACTCATCCAGCGTGGGCAAGCGTGTGACTCCTTGTTGCGCAATGATGCCAAGGGTGCAACAAATCAAGTTTCACTGTTACTATCAAACACGGAAACTAACTGCATGCACCTACAGTAGCCCAGTCCTATCAGAGTGTGTGTGTGTGTGTGTGTGTGTGTGTGTGTGTGTGTGTGTGGTAGATATTAGGATTTGGTATCAGCCTGATGGTGCCTTTCAGAATATTTCAAAGGTGCACTAAACAGTTTCAGGTGCACATTTTGCAGAGCCTGTAATTTGGTTTACAAAACATATTTTCTCTACATGTAATTCTTAGTATTGAATAATTCTATCATAATATAATCCTTTTGATGCACCTGGACCCAAACCTAAGACTAGAATTTGTTTGTAAACCAAACTGTGGGCCCTGCTGCTGTAAACGACAACAACAACAGTGAAACAGTAACTTTCCAGGAAGCTTTCTAACTTCAAACAGTAGTTCCAGGGATCACATCTTCCTCTGAGGACAATTTGTTTATTCAGTTATGAGAATAACAAAGTTACATAGTGCACCTTTTTGTAATAGGTTGGGCACAGTCTCTCATAAAGCAATGAGTGAAACCCATACAGATGGACCTGTGTTGACCTAACACATGTGTGGCTCATGGGTGTCCTGTCTTCCTTATAACAATGACAGCAGTAACCGTAAAAAAAATACAAGCCGATTCCTCATTCTTTACCCTCTCTCTCTCTATTCAAGTTGTGAAATATTAGCTGCAATGGGGAAATGTTTTGTCTTTACCTAGTGTTATGATCCACTTTACCTGTGTGACTCCACTTCCGCTTACTGGAAGTCTTGACTGCTCTTTTGTGCACTAATAGTTGAGTGACGCTGTGTGTCAGTATACTGTAAATATCCATACGCTAACACTGTCAGAGGAAACTCCCAGAAGTCAAGGTGAAACCCCGGAGGCTCAGGGAGATAATTACAATTCGGTTATTGCAACAAAAGACTCATAACAAACACAGCGTTTGTTCTTTGTCTACTCTCTCTCTGAGCAATTTGTTTTTAATTGACACTATGATAGAATGTAGAAGTTTGAGTAGGAGTAGTTTATATGTTCACAAATCAAAGTTGTCAAGCAAAACACAAGGTTATAGTTGCAGCTGCACAGTACTTAAAGGTAGTGGGTTGTGAGGGAGATATTCACTGATTTTTGACAACAAGCATTCTTCAGAATCGCAGACCACTTTATCATTGTGATGGAAAGTGTCTGAGGCAACAAGATGTCCAAAGATGTCCTCTGTGGACTTTTAAGAACTCTTAATTGACTTGGTTTGTACACTTTTTTTTTTGTAAATCAAACAATAGTATCTTCACAACATCTCCATTCAGTTGCCCTCACCACTGGCAGATACTTGTAGTGGTACTTTCCTGAAAATGTGATGACACAGTAAAGAGTGGCTCAAGCATGTTTCTGTGAACAATTCAACACTTAAAGGTGCAGTCAGCGATTCTGGAGAATGCTTGTTGCCAAAATAAGTGAATATCTCCTTACGATCCCCTTACCTGTGTGTACTGTGTGTATGCACTTAAAAACATTCCAGTGTTAATGAATAGCCTAGAGACTGTAAACTAGTAGACAAAGGGTATGTCATCAAAGGTGTCCCACCGTAGCTGGCAACATGACCGTTTACAGCGCTGACTCTTTTAACTTTTAAACTCGTTCACACATTTCTGTCCGAGACGTCTAAAGCATTTTTACAGCCGCCCGGACTTTCAAGCCCTTTTGGTTATAAACACTTTGGGGTTAACTTTTCCTTTTTTAACTTGTTCCTGAACCATTACCGTAATGCTTGTAGTACTGGCTTCCCCTGGGGCCACCGTGCAGCAGTTTAGCCACACGGGGAACGAGGCCGGTGGGACTGGGTGCGTCATCCTGTAAAGAGATGGGGATGAGCCCTGATCTTCAACAGCTGATCCTGTTGCTCCTCACGCAGCGACCGCTTTAATAAGCCTCAACCGGGTCACTGAGTTCTGACAGAGAAAGTTCACTGGCCCCGGATACATTCAGCTTTGATACTCTGACCCCTCATTTACAGGTTTTTGTCTCGTCTTTTTTTTATTTGTTATATATCTTAAAGGTACTCCGAGGAATTTCAGTCTGTGTTCATTCTTGCAACCCCTTTGGACAAAAAGCGATAGTGTTTTTACTACGCCAGGTGTAGTTCGTGGGTGAGCGTACCCATGACAAATACATTAAGAAAAACCATATAAAAATGGCATTCTTTGCACTGATGGTCTAGTTTGCTGTTACGTGTAATTTATGATCATCAGAGGAGAATTAAGACTGTTTCAGAAATGAATTGAAGCAGAGGAAGTCATAGCAGGAAATGATAAAAAGTAGACAAAGATGATTTCATGGATTTGGAGACAGTGAATCTTGTGTCTTCACTCACACACAAGAAGATGTGCTTTTATTTTGCTCTCTGCCACCTCTTTACTTGATATAGGCTGCATTCCAATACTGCTTCCATGCTGTTTAGTATGGTAGAAAAAGATTTAGGATGTCCCAATACATCAAATGTCAAATGCAGCACGCTGAAAAATTCCTTGGATTCCCTACTACATCCGGTCGTAATTTTTAGTGTGGAGATCGGAATGCTTTTATTTTATTTTGGCAATTCTGAACCACAATCCACTGCACAGCTGAACTTATGTCACACTGAAAGAGGCGCCGGGTGAAAATAACAACAATGCAATGGATGTAAAAGCACGAGTCAAGTTCAAGGCGCGATGTTATGATGAAATAAATAGGTAAAAATATGTCCAAATATTTTTTGCCTACTGCATGCTAACTACGTACAACTTATGGTCAGCTGTAGTCTGCAGAATATTAAGAAGAAAGAGATGCTATTGGGAGTGCAGGCATATTTAAAGTATTTTACACTTTTTTATAAATCCAAGCTTCATTTTGCAGCTCCGAACATCACCTCCATTTTTTTCTTTCCATTTCATTCCACTTTACAGAACAGTCCGATTTTTTTTTTTTTTTTTTTTTTTCAATTTGGTTCCTCCGTTCAAAACAGGAATTCTGGTCCTTTCCGGAAACATCTGTGTCCCACCTGTGGGCTGTGGTATGTTTGTTTGTCATCATCAGGGTCTCCCTCTCTCCCAGTGTTCCCAGGGAGTGATAAACATGTCTCAATTGGCTGTTTTTAAAGGCCAGCAGTCAACCTGCAACATGAGCTTCCGTTTGCCTTTCCCACACACTCGGGCTGTGTTCGAAAAAAGCCCTACTTACGTCCTACTAGTTTTGACGTCAATTTGAGTATGGTGTGGCTGTGTATGCGAGTTTGTGTAGGCGAGAAATGCCTGGATGTGTATTTACTTCACGGAAGATTTGTGTATGGATTGATAGGATACTTTTCCTACTCAACCGCCCCACAATGCACTGCGTCTTTTCAAACGACACAGAAGTTTAAAAAAAAAAAAAATCTTTATTGCTTCTGTATACGACAGTGTTAACGGTCTGACGAACCTCGCATACACAATCGATCCTTAAGTAGACAGTATGTAGGATATACATGTTGCATATGTAGGAGGGAGGACATTAGTATGGCTTTTCCAACACAGCCTCACTCACTCACTTACTCTCTTTGCTACTTGTTGCAAGTAGAAGACTACTGTTCCTCGAAAGACCCAAAACACTTTTTTCCCCCATTTATTTACAACATTTGTCTGCAGCCATTAATTAAACTTAATTCCACCCGTTTGTTTTTCCCTAGCAGCTTGAATGTGTCTCCTCTGTTTACTAACCATATTCTCAGAGACACTTAATACGGCCTGCATTCAAATAACAAGTTAAGTACTACCGGTAGTTCTCACCCCCCCCCCCCCCTCTCACCAAAAAAAAGACAAAATATCTCCCTGAAAGGCCGAGGTATTTTGGTTACACTCTGTCCTGTCCTGTCCTCCTGAACAGAACATGACTGAGCTACTGTGGACTGTCTTCTCCCTCCAGGGCTGTGTGTGGGAATTTGACCTCTCCCTCATCTTCTGCTAGCGACAATAGGCAACAAAAGGACGGTTCAGAGGCTAATCACTGTATTAGTATTGACTGTAAACCTGGCAACACGCCCGGACACTCCTCTAATCGCTCGTTTTGATCGCGGGAGCTGGTGGATAAACGGAGACATTCACCTCTGCTATCTCTTTCTCGTGCCCCTCTCTCCTTCTCTCTCTCTGTCTCTGTCTCTTTATGTCTCTGTCTCTCTGTCTCTCTCTGTCTCTGTCTCTCAATTCAATTCAATTCAAAGGGGCTGTATCGGCATGAAAGTTTTAAAAATCGTTGCCAAAGCAAAGCATCAATACAGTAAACCAAATATTCAGACAATACACAATTCACATATGCACATTAAATACTTCTTTCTCTCTTCTCTCTCTCTCTCCCTCTCCCCCTCCCTCTCTCCAAGGCCAGATAACCGTATCCACAGGGGGCTAAAATCGGATGAGCTCTTCACAGTAATCGGAGGAACACGTTGCCTCCTTCCTGACTTTGTTTATTTATCAGTTTTGTGTATACGCACACACACACTGCCGCTGCTCCAATTTTTTTTTTTCAAAACTGTGCGATGCTCATTTGGGGATATGCTCAGCGCGCAAGTGGAAAAACTCTTCATATGTTTATTGACATTCTTGACACGCATCCAAAATCAAATATTTATTTTTTTGGTCGTTTAAACCCAAACTCTTCTCCTATACAGCAGAAGGGCAGATTAGCCGTGCATGGCGGGAGAATTCTTAATTTGATACTGACTTTTAAGCATCAGAGGGGATGAATTGACTTAGGGGCACCGGCTGTATAAACTGTCTGTGTTTGGAGATCAGAATGATGAGAAAAATATTAAAAAATTTGAATACAAAATAAATAAGAATTAGACAAAACAAAATGGAAAAACTTCCCAGCATACTAATTTAGTAGCCTTACATTTTCTGAAAGCACCCCCTTTGGACAAAAGTGTTAATGTTTTTCCTACGCCAGCTGTAGTTACTGAGTGAGTGTGACCATGACAAAGGCATTGCTGTTACATGTAATTCATGATCATCAGAGGAAAAATGAGAATGTTTCAGAAATATTTAAAATTTCCTAGTAGCACCTTTTTTGAGTTCAAATATAGTTTTTTGCAAACGTTCATACTGAGATGGACTTACCACTATATTGTGTCCTAAAAAGCACCTTTTCATAGCCTGGATTAGTCCACACTTTACTTGGCGACCTGCATTCCTTTCAAGCCCTTTGTAGAGGTCTGACAATCTAAAAGAAGCCCAGCTCACACAACAGAGTATTGACATGTCTCTGACGTTGGACCTGGACTTTAAGTTAAGACCTCCTTTGTGCTCTAAAGGTCAATTATTGCCGTCAGTCAAACGTGCCTCATTTTAATAGGTCCTTCTTTAGAGGGATTGTGAAGGGCAGTAGGCCTATTATATATTGAATACACTGTGGAAAATAAGGTGTTTTCAAGGATATTTACATTGTTGTAAATCTATGGGAAAGAAGTGACTTTTTGGACTGCAATTATTTGTGGATGTATATCATTCTACCAACACTTTTGTACAAAATATCCCATTTGAGAAAAGCAAGAATTGACCTTGATCATTTATGAATTGGTTAAGTGTTTTTCTTTGTTTTCATATTTCTGAAGTTGGTGGGAGTAAGGGTGAAGAGACACTAAGAGAAGTTGGGGAACAATGTTTTTATTTATTTTTATTAAGCATTTTCCATATGTGGTGCGTCACCCATATTTCATAATAGTTTTTTTTCTTTTTTCTTTTCTTGTAGAGTGGAGGATGAAGCCGTCTTGGACAGAGGAGCCGCCTTTGTCAAACATGTCTGCGATGAGGAGGAAGTGGAAGGTAAGATCATTGATTTAATATGCACACAGCACTTTAACTTAATTTATCTGTTCATCTCCCGGATAAAAAAACACATTTGGACACATTATATAAGAAAGAATCGTTTCCCGTTTCTAAGCTTGACATTTCTCGACAGGAAGTTGTCTCTTCAAGTGTTCAAATCCCGTCAGCTTAGGCCACAACAAAAGAATCTTATGTGCAGACGGCGCCCACATGGCTTTAGCCGAGACGTTCACATGTTTCACAAACCAACATTTTTTAAGGGTGCACACACAAAGAGAATCGCGTCACAGTCTTTGGTGTCACGTCAAGCTGTGTGTGTGTGTGTGGTAAGATTTAAGACCCATTTTTTTTCTCTTCCTTGTATGGGAAGATTGTTGTTTAACGCACACCCCCAGAAGGAGACAAGCACAGGCACTGACTGACAACTGTGAAACATGTCATTATATCCTACAATGCATATTATCACCCCTCAATTGATCTCTCATGTATAAATAAAGTTTAAATGAAAAATCAAATGCATTAGAATGCTTGATTTGAATGGAAAAATAGGAAAAAAAATCCGGGTATTTTTAAGTGTACTAAATCTGACAATAACAATTGGGACATCCTAAATCTTTTTTTCTACCATACTAAATAGCAGAAAGTTATGTGTATTGGAACGCAGTGTCTGTCTCTCTCTGTTTCTTTAATTACTTCCTGGAGAGTCAGTCATCATTTCCTGAATGAGCTGCGGTGTAGGAAGTAGTTGGCATTTGTTTTGTTTTGCAGTTTCTCTGACTGATGACACACTCTGTCTTTTTCCTGATTGTGAAATAGGCAAAAAGAACACTCGTATCCCTCAACTATTTTTTTTCTTGTTTTTTCCAAAAGGGTTGAGTTAAATGTCATGGAAACTGATGGCAGTAAATTACATTTATTATCTATAAAACAGTGTCAAAGAAATAAAAGAATTCCAAGCTATATTCTTATAAGTGAATAGACAAACTTTCCTCATAGGAAAATGTGATCCCTGGAACACTGTTTGAAGTCAGAAAGCTTCCTGAGAAGTTACTGTTTCACTGTTGTTGTTGTTGTTGTTGTTGACAGCAGCAGGGTCCACAGTTTTAGTTTACAACGATATTCCACTCTTACGTTTGGTTCCAGCTTCCTCAAAATACTTTTATGATGATAAAATGATTCAATACTAAGAATAACATGAAGAGTAAATATGTTTGTAAATAAGTGCAAGCTTAACAAATCCCCCTCCTCTGAAACTGTATGGTGCACCTTTTTAAAACTAGATCAATAGAATTCAGATAGAGGATGACAGTGTTCGAGACAGTGTTGCTCATCCCAGGCATTGAAGATTAATATGATTTTCGTGTGTGTGTGTGTGTGTGTGTGTGTGTGTGTGTCTGTGTGTCCATGTTAGGTCACCACACCGTGTACATCGGCGTGCACGTTCCCAAGAGCTACCACCGCAGGAGACGCCACGGCCGACGCAAGTCCAGCCACAAGGAGAAGCGCGAGCGGCCGGAGCCCGGGGGAACCGAGGGCTCCAAGTCTGACGGAGAGACCGCGGACGAGACGACCCTCCACAGCATCCTCAAACCCAGCAGTGAGTCTCCTGCTGCAAATCCAAATCGCTTGGAATTCAGAGAAATCAAAGCACGTGGCTGTGGCTGTGTAGGATTACATGTGTTTAAGTCACCTTCAGTAATAGGTTACATCACTCTTCTTGGAGATGTTGGGCCAAAGCCAGCAGTGGCTATACAAATCACAGGCAAGGCAAGGCAAGTTTATTTATATAGCATAATTCAGACACAAGGCCATTCAAAGTGCTTTACAGGGGCATCACACATAAAGATTAGACATTAGAAATTTAGACGGCGATGTAAAATGGCTGCAATGAAAATGACGTGACTGACAATATAGTTATTTTCTATATAGTCTATTTAACTTAACTACTCTTTCATGGTTTGAAACTAATTTTAAAAATATTGCGGAATCTGTATTCACAAAACCAAATAGAATGTATTTTAAGGCAATCTCCGCCTACATCAGACATCATGTTGTCTGTGTGTGTTCCTTGTATCACAGGATATCTGTGCTTCAGTAGTTAAGTGGAGGAGCAGGGTGGAGTAGCAGCCACGCAAGGAGGCACAAAACAAATGGCTAAATAAATCCCCCTAAGCAGAAACATACAGAATGAATGGGAGATAATGGGATGGGAACATGTTGAATAGTAATCTGAAAATGACACCGGATTGGCTTAAAGCCATAGTGCGTAACTTAACTTTCCCCTTTTATGAGTAATTCTGAGTAATAACAGCAACACTGTAGGCGCATTTACATTCACACAGGGATTTCATACCTTCTGCTGTACGTCCATTTTTTATTTTTTTTGCAGTAGAATCAACAACTTACATTTCCTGGGCACTTCTTGGGATTTTTCTGAGCTCCAGTGCCATACTATACTGAGAAAGACAGAGAGAGTTTTGTGGAGCTGATAGGCGTAATCAACTTTGTGTCAACTCGTTTGGCGATAGCTTGACTGGAATCGATATTTATTAATATGAAAAGTTGCGCACTATAGTTTTAAAGTAAATACAAGGGGAGTTATTATAGGTCAGCACATGATGATTAATACAGTACCTTATGGGATTTGTTAGATTCTAAGAAGCCAAAAACCAATTAAAATAGATGGGAAATATGCAAGCAGCAGAGCAGACACAGAAATGGCAGAATATCAAGATGTTTCGCAGATCAGATTAGGAGATTGTTTTAACGAGTTGGGCCCTCACACAACTTTAGGATTTAGAAAGAGCAAGTCATCATCAAATTAGAGAATGAATCCATGAAATGAGCAGCAGTGGGGAAGTTAAAACTACTCAAAGAATTTTAATGAATGTTTTGGATGGAGGTGTCATGGAACTACATGTCCCCACCACTTTAAGAATTTGCCAAGTTTGTCCCCACCCCTCTTTTGAAAAAAAATAATAAATTTTAGAAATGTTCTGAAATAGACATACAAGACTTCTTGTAATACTACTAATGATTAGATGATTAGAAATGGAACATAAAAGTGGGATATTTGACATAAATATACTGTATGGTATACTTTTGTTTTTTGTAATTTCCATTCTGTCAAAGTTGCCAGAATGCAGGAAACAATGTCTTTGAAGCTCAAATTTGTATCTGGGGAAAAAAAACTGTCCCCAACCACTTTTTCCAAACAAAGTGACGCCCACGCAAAAGAACACATTTAGATTTGTCGTCAGTTTAGAGTCTTCTTTCCACTATAGTAAAACACACCAGATGTCTTCCCCACTTTCTCCGATACACGTTTAGAAGAGAGACATAATAGGACCATTAATCCCAAGATACTTTCCTAGAACGGGAGGAATTGTAATTCTCTGTAGATGTAGGTCAGATCGACCCACCACATGTCTCCTGGATGTTCAAAAGGAGACTTCTTTTTTTTCATTTTTTTTTATATGTGTGAACAGGGTGGGAAAGCTTTAAACAAAGAGCCTTTTAGAGGCGACATCATTTGATTAAGTGTACAGTAAATGAGCCATGTAATTGTTTGGGAGTTTCCAGCTATTTTCTACATTAGCACACTTAATGGCCTTACGTGTATCTATATATAGTGGGTGTCCTGGGGAAATGCAGCTGTTGGAGACATAACTAAACACATCTTCACCTCATCAGTTGATATTGTGGAAAGACTTGAGGCAGTGGTGGAGAAGCCATCTTTATTTACTAGCTTATTGTCCTTGAAGGCCACCGTAGCTTCTGTAAATTCCCTGTAAGAGAGGGGTAGAGAAACGGAGCGTTGCAATCCAGAATCTCACCACTAGATTGCCGAATGCTAAAATCCAACAATATTACACACTGTACCTTTTTTTATGAGGTACCACATACCTGACAGTGAGCTAATGCAACTCAAAACTTCCAGTATATGTATGATGTCACCAAACTGGTTATCGTGGTGATATTTGATGTAAGCTGTTACTAGTTCAAATAAAGCTTGCATCAAATTCTAGTAAAACCTGTATTGGAAGAGGGGAAGGGATAAAATAACTATTGATGCTGAAAAGAGTTTGAGAACACGGACAGTTGAGTTTGCATGACAAGCAAATGGGCTCTTTTTTTGGACATTCAGTAGAGATATCTTTAGCTATGTTGCTGTGGGAGCATAGTGTTTTGTGCTGCACCCTTATGAGATAAGGTTAACTGGTAGGATGGCAGGCGCATCAGGAAACTGTAAGCCGAGCCAAACTGCTTGTGAACACAAACAAGGGGACAATGGATGAGGTGATAAAGCCAGGCAGAGAAAGAAGCTCTTTGTCTTTTGATTTGTTCGCTATTCCTTTCTTTCTACTCATGCTGTCATAATGGGGGCATTGATTTATGGCAGGACTCCAGCCCATGATTGATTGCTTTCTAAAGATGTCATCTGATGACTTTTCTAGGATAGCGTTACAGAATGAAGAATTAGCCAGTTAGTGTCTGACAGTGGGTGATGCACTTCTTTGCTACGTCATTAAATGTGTTATTGCTTGACCATGAGAGATGGATGATACTTGGAAATAGATCATAAGAATTCACTATCGCAGATTAAACTGAGGAGGACTATGACACTGTGTGTTACGGTACACAGTATGACTGCAGTACTGGACATCCTAATGAGGTTCATGAGGAATTTACATGTATTTCAGCAAAAAAAAAAAATCAGCTGTATGGCAACATTTGATTGAGGGCGGCTGTGGCAAAGCGGGTAGGGCGGTCGTCCACTGGGATTCAGGGTCGTGGTTTGATCCCCTGCCTCCCCGCCACATGTCCTACTGTCCCTGGGCAAGACACTGAACCCCAAATTGCAAAGAGAAATGTAGGGTTAGACAGTGAGACCATAAAACACTCTTCTGCCTTTTCTCAGGCTAGGATGATCGGATTTCAAATTTTTTTGCACATTTATACTTCATAGGATCTCCGAGTTCAATACACCTTCATATTCCAACGGTGAAGTAGGCCTTTAAACATGACTATAAATCATTATAACAACGTGTATAGGTCATAAAAGTTGAAAATGCAAATAGGTTTCTCTTTAACATTTTGAGGATCTGGGCTACACACAGGTACAACCGGGAGTGATGGAAAGGTCCATGTATGTAGACAGTAAACCTGGACAGTAATCTTAGGAAGTAAACATGATAAGGTCGAACGAGAACATTTAAAATCTCACCTTTTCTTTTAAAGATTTGTTTACCACCTACAATGGACACCTTTCTGGACCATGCCGGCAGCACATTGAACTTCACAGACAGACAGACAGACAGACAGACAGTTCCCAGTCTGCACGGAGCACTTGGAGTAATCCTCTCATGCCACTATAGCCCCTAATCCTCCTCTGTCACACCTGCCTGTGTACTTAGTCATCCAATGATGCCATGATATGGGAAGAGTGTTTTTTTCTCTCATTTTAAATCCACATCAAGATGTCTTAGATGCTAGCAATCTCAATTCAATTCAAAACACTTCATTTGTCCGGGCAATTAAAAGGCACGTAGAGTAGCATCAAATAAACACATTGACATAGCTCGATAAATTAACAAAGACAATTTTAAAAGGGATATGGTTAGTAACTCTCTTATCTCTCTTTGGGTTGATTTTTTGTTTTCCTGTTCCGGTAATGGCCTTTTCCAATAGTTTACACGTCCCTTTTAGATAAGGAATCGGCAACAGAAGGACCACATGCTATATCCGTGTAAGGCAATTATCTTAAGCAAAGTGGCTTTTTCGATAACAGCTTTTACAACTATTCACCGCTCAAGTAGGCATTATTATCAGTGTTGTAAAACTGTAAAACAGATGTAGTTAGTGGACCCAAATGTCAGTAGAAGTCAGGAAGAACAGATTCAGCCCAGACCTTGACTGACTGGCCTTAACTAACCCTGTAGCATTTTGAAGTGTGTACGTTGCAAACACGGCCATGTTTGTGTAAACGCAAACAGTGTTGCTGGTTGGTCATCCATAGAATCGGACAGTAGACTGGATGGGGGGACAGAAGTGGACTAAACACAGATGCTGAGTTTTTTTGTTTTGTTTTAAACTTTAGCTGTGGCTCTCTATAAATGGCCCCTTTTTACACACACACACACACACACACACACACACACACAACACACACACCCACAGACCCCTACTCCTGTCTCATCCTACTGTATCTCTGCTGAGGATCTGAACTGTAAACAGTGCTGTATGGTTGAATTGGAGGACAAGTTGGGATAAACATTTTTTCTAGTGTTGAGCAGTAAACCCCGTCATTGACTCCCTGCAAATATGTTCTGATGACGTTTTGCAGAGACATGTTGCGTCTTGCTAACTTGCCTTTAAATGGTAAATGGACTCCACTTATATAGCTGTTTCCCCTGGTATTTTCACAGACCCAAAGTGCTTTACATTGTTAGGCACACATTCACACATACTTAGTAGCCGATAGTAGCAGCAGCCACCACACAGGGTGCTAACTATCAGGAGCAATTTACCCTTCTGCTGTTAACTCTTGTGCCTCCATGGCTAGATGCATTATTAATCATCTATCAATTGGCTTAGGTTGCAAAGTACACTATTAAGTTCCCTCAAGACAGCATGTGTTGGAATGTGCTTTAGAACCACTTAAAAGTGCAGTGTTTAATATAGGGCTATTTTGCCCTCATCTAGTGGTGAAAGTTCTAGATTGCAATGCTCCCTCCCTTACGGAAAATGCACAGACTTCAAGGACAAGAAGCTAGTTACTAAAGATGGCATCATCCACCACTGCCTCAAGTTTTTCCACAATATCAATTGATGAGGGGAAGTTGTATACTATTTAGTTATTCATTCTATAGTACTTCTTCTTGGTCTTCCAACAGGTGCATTTCCATATGACACCATATATAAAAAATGATGGCTGTTAAATTTGTCAGTTCTGTGCCACTGTAGAAAAGTAGTGGTGTAACCCTCTTACTCCTTTGTATACAAAACACTCTTTCTAAGGTAATAAACATGTGCAATACATGCATAGGAGTCAGTAGAGTGTGTGGGTGTGTGTGTGTATGTGTGCGTTTGTAGCCATGCGCCAGACGACAAAAGCCCGCATTCAAAAAACAGCAACACACTGCCGGACAATGCATACAGACAAAAGCACTGACTCGTTGATTTTTCCGCTGTTTTGCCCTCCGTCTCTCATGCCCCTTAACCCTGTTGATCCTGGAAAAACACAGTGGCGCTGTCCACTTAAAGAGTTTGTGTGTAACCACAACAAAGGTCTGGTGTTCATTCATAACACCACTTGTGTGAGAGCAAAGAGGTGAGCGCTGTTGTGTACACGAGTACGCGAGCACATAAGTGTTCACGTATAAGTGTTGGCATTTTTTTTTTTTTTTTAAGTCAGGTGCTTTGAGTATATAGGCCAGCCAAGCGAAAAAAAAAGGACAGCACACAGACACTGGCCCCTGTCACCACGAGGAAAACCTGCTCTTGTTTGTGTTTTGGTGGATGACGTCACCCCCCTCTCTGTGTGTGTGTGAACAATAGTGCTGATGTAGGACATGGGCAGAGGCCAAGTGTTCTGTTTCCAAGACATTAATCTTGACCTTCGTGTAGCTTAACATTAGATTTTCTCGCTACAGTAGAAGACTCCTTACTGTGTACTATTTACCATCCTATATTAAGAGTGTGTGTGTGTGTGTGTCAGGATTACAGGTACTGCTGATAGTCCAGGTATAAACGCTGCATAAATAGCCTATTGGGACTTCCCTTAATGTTTCACTACTTTACAGTTGCACAACCTACTTAGAAGTGTTAACAAGAAAAGCGATAGTCTTTCTTATAATGGATAAGCCATTATACAGGTTCTCTGGAACATTGGGCTTTTTCCTTGTCCGTTGTGCTATGACTAGTTTTCTTGTCATACATGGACACTTGCTGACACTGATCTTGTCGCACCTATTTATCAGAAGGAAGTGAAATGCTAAGGAGAAAGTTCTTCCTCGTGAGGGTGTGTTGTGAAAGTATTTTTCCTTCTAGCTAAAATACCAAGTTGTTTTCGCCCCTGGGGGGGGGGGGGGGGGGGGTTCGAGTGCGTCAAGAAATATCTGTAGCTGTTTTAGAAAGGCATTTACCTCTCTGCACGTCATACAACAAAACGAACAGCATATACCGGAATAATTTATCGCTGTCATTGTAACAGTTGAGACTATACAACTCATTGTTATTACTCTAAGTGGATGTCAAACACTCAAGAGTAGGCTACATATGTCACTGGTACTTATTTGCAGAGTGACAAGTCCATTAAACCAACATTTTATGGTGTGTGTGTGTGTGTGTGTGTGAGTGATTCAGACCCATACAGTATGTGTCAGAGCAATTAGGTGAAATACAGAGTGTTTACATGTTGATTTGAAATTGTGCTTTAGGCATCGGATCTGCAACAGCATGCCCTGTCTCTTTATAGCCTCTCTCTGGTTACCTCATGCACACCTTATTTTAACATTAGTCATAGTATGAGTAACGCCATCACCTTTTTTAATCGTGATTCATCAACTTCAGTACTAGGCCTCATTCTGAGTATGAAATCCAAATATCTGGAGTTTTTAGATGAAAGTTTGGGTTGCAGACAAAAAAATTAAGGGAATTTGTGTAGTGGTTAAAGCTCCCGCCCATAAAGGCTCAGTACTCTTCACAGCAGACCACGGGTTAGAATCCAACCCGTGGTCGTTCTCTGCATGTCATTCCCCTCTCCCCCGTCCCCCCCATTTAATCTGTTTTTTCAAACTCTATTAAAACATATTCTTAAAACAAAAAGAAGAATGTATGTGCAGGCTGTGTCATGCCATTGTTAACAGAGTCCAGATGAGTATGGAGAAGAAGCTCCTCCTTAATTTGTCACTCCCTAACTTGTGTCTCTTTCTCCCCTCTCCCTGTAGTTTCCCCAGCCGAGAGGATCCGTTTCATCCTGGGAGAGGAGGATGATGGCCCCCCTCCCCCTCAGCTCTTCACTGAGCTGGACGAACTGCTGTCTGTGGACGGACAGGAGATGGAGTGGAAGGAGACAGCCAGGTTAGACACACAGCCAAACGTTTTAATGTCCAAAAACAAAAGCTATGGTGCGTAACATTTACATATAAATGAAAGTCGGCTAGCCAAAGGAGTTGACACGCAGTTGATTAAGCCTGATCAGTATCCAGAAAACTAACGCTCTGTATTTGTAAGTATGGCAGCTTTCATAAACGATCTTGGCAGCCTAGTCCACAATTTCCTTCTTCACAACTGCCGGTACAGTCAGCGGAACACGATCCCGTGTGATTGATGGTGTGTTGTATGTGTGTGTAGGGAAATAGGCCGTACTCCCAGTCAACTCCCAGTCTGCTCTTTATCTGATCTGAGATCTGTAGCACCTGCTCTCTGGGACCAGGAAGGGGCAGAAAGTCCCACATGGTTCGGTCAGGGGCAAGACTTGATTTGAGCTTGCATGTGGCAAGACAAGTTATAAACTAAAAGAAAAATCTGTCTGGCCTGTATGTCCCCTCCCTCCTCCGATGGCCAAGTTGCATTGTGGGTGATGTAGGCGTCAATCAAGTTCTGAGTACATAAATTAAATGTTTTGCTCATACGTAAGTCATGTGTCACAGACTATTCTCTTTGCATTTCTTGGATTATCATAAATGCACATAATAAGGAATTTACAGACTCATGATGAGGATTTCTCCTTTAGTTGCCAGTACTCTTAATTGAGTATCCTGTTGCTTTGGGAAGGGGACAGAAGGGAGTTTCTGCAATGAAAGGGAAGATGACTGATCTCCTTGGGGTGGCCTGTGTGTCTCCATGGTCCATGCTAGTAAGACACAGGCGTGTGGACTGCAGCCAGCGACAGATACTCTATCCTCCCATAGGAAACCCCATCCCCAGGCCTCTGCAGAATGGCTCTTTTGTAGTGGTGACACATGAGGACATTATAATTCAAAAGAATCCTTGTCCCGAGTTGTACCTTCAAGGCTAAAGCCCATCCACGGTAATAAGCATTAAAGTCACGTCTCTCAGGAGTTTGTACGTGTGGTCTGAAAGGTAGTACCAAAAAAAAACGATGCCGCCGTTCCAGCACACCACGTATTCTCTCTCTAGTCTAGTGATTTTTATTTTTGTATTCCTACGCAAAGCTTCGTCCCCTATTCTCGATGAGTGGACCGCGACCGATTCAAAACACCGCGGGGCTGTTTAGTAAAGAAAAGAGATCCCAACTTGTCGCCGTTTGTTTGCAGCCTGTATTTGTTCAAAACGCCTCATGAATCTCATGAAACAAGTTTTTTTTTTTTTTTTTTTTTTAATATTTTGCAAGGTCGAACACAGCTGTTAGGTACAAGTCCAAACCATTTAAAGGTGCACTATGCAGTTTCGGAGTAGTTTTTTTTTTTTTTTTTTTTTTTTTAGGTTTCAAGACCCTGCGATAAGTTTACAAAACATATTTTCTTTAAATCTTTAGTCTTGAATAATTCTATCATCGTATATAAAAACTAAATTATTTTGAGGAACCTGAAACCAAACGTAAGACTAGAATATGTTTGCAAACCAAACTGTGGGCCCTGCTGCTATAAACAAAAATGTTGAAACGGTAACTTTTCAGGAAGCTTTCTAACTTCAAACAGTGTTCCAGGGATCTTCCGTTATCTTCAGTTATGAGAAAATACCTTTAAAAAATGTTCACTTCTTCTCTGACACACCCAAAGCTACACAGTGCACCTTTAACGGGCCCCTTCTGTGTCTTTTGTCCCCCCTGTCTAGATGGATCAAGTTTGAGGAGAAAGTGGAGGAGGGTGGTGAGCGCTGGAGCAAGCCTCATGTGGCTACACTGTCCCTGCACAGCCTGATGGAACTCAAGTCCTGTATTGAGAAGGGGACCATCATGCTAGACCTTGAGGCCTCCACACTGCCACAGGTGGTCGGTAAGTGGTCTATCCAACACAATGATAAAGCTTTATTGTAGACACAGGTCCATATAACACATCATAATAGGGAGATACAAAAATACATAATAATTTGCGTATCAGCCTATAGGATATACAGGCTATTGCACCAATGCCGTCTTGAATAGACAATACCTGCTTGGAAGGCAAGGCAAGTTTATTTCTATAGCACAATTCAGACACAAGGCCATTCAAAGTGCTTTACAGGGGCATAACATACATCAAGATTAGATGTTAGAAATTGCATTTAAGAGATAGGAAAAACAAAGAAAATACATAAAGTATAGAATATGCCAAGATTAGACATTAGAAAGGTGAATATAAAAGGAATAAATTTTTTTTTTTTTTAAAGACAGAAGAGAGGAACAGATAACACCTGTTTTTTTTTAAATCACTTCATTGTCTCCGTCCTTTTTAGCAGATATAAAAATGTTAATGATAATTTATACGGGTCGTATGTGGATAGCTTCAATATATAGCTGGTCTTGTTACCCCCTCACTAGCCTACATGTAACTCGAGAACAAAATCCGGAAGAGTCAAACCTCAAAACTAAAGGTTGCCGCAACCTTTACTGCTCGGGATCCTCAGTTGTGGATATAACATGGATATATGTAAAGCACTCTGTAACTTGCTTTTGAGAAGTTCTCTCTGCA